>CABFOW010005758.1:2975-19296 GCA_902141385.1 Timema californicum
AGGTTTTCACTCAGGTACATACTGTAAAAAGACTGGCTTGAGCTGTCTCACTGTCACCATTTGCAAATTAGTCATGGCCATAAATCAAATTGTGGGCACATATAATCAAGTGAAACCACCTCCTTTATTCCTTTATGACAAGATACCATGCTCTCTATTATTTATGCTACACGGCTCGTACAGAATCTGGTTGTATTCAAATTCGGGCTAGTACCGGCTGATAACTTTGTGGGGGCTCACTGGCATTATAAAATCATTTAAATATCAGGTTCAAACGAACAAATTTATTTTATTTTATCAAGCTCTCCTTCTGGAAAATACAGAAATGGTACAATCCACCATATATCTGTGCCACCCATGGCCATCAACAAGAGTTAATCCAACCAGCTCCTCGAACTAATCAACAGAGAGTCCTTTACAACACCCCCAGCCCCTCCCTCTACGCCTTGATTATGGTCAGTCGAACTATTTAATTGTTTACATGCACAGCGACCTCCACCATTACAGGAAGGAAAAATTTGAAGCTAAGTGTGTCTGTCCAGCATCATAGATGTATGAGGGGGAGTATTTATAACACACAAAGCATTTATAAGACCATAGGATATTAAAGAAAAGGGAATTAATTGTACTGAATGTCTGTCAGCAGCTTATCCAATATTGTTAAAGTTAATTGTGTGTTGGCCTAGACTGTATTCAATAAACCACAAATATCTTTCATCTAGGGATTTTATGCCTATGCTAATATGCTGAAAACCAATAACATTCTAAATTATTTTCAATTAATTTTAACGTCGGTAAGTCTATTTTTGTCAGGACTCCTTAGGTGTATATATTTTTAATTTAATCCATTTTTACTAAGATAATATATTGGTAAGTTATTATTTTTAATTGGAAGAAATTAGCCATACACAAATTAGGCTAGACAATAGGGCATACTAGGCAACAAGTTTTGAGTAGAAAAAGAAACACGGTAATATGTGTGTTGTAAAAGTCTGAGAGATCAGGAACTTTAATGTAGAAGATTGAGAAATACATTGTAGAGCATTTATAATATAATCTACCATAGTTTCAAAAGTAGCATTTTTAGCATAGTAATAAGGCAAGGACACTAATTAGGCCTTCTAAAAATTTGCCTCATTTATACATTATACTCTCTTTAGCCAACCTAGCTTAACTTTGATTAGATAACACTGTAATGCCTGCAATTAAACATGTTAACATTGCAAGCAAATTAACTTTAATTTGTAAATAATGTATTTATTTTTCAACAGGTTCTGATGAAGCATCAAAGGACACAGCTACAGCCATTAATAATTTGGAAGTTTCGTCTAAACTTGAAAGTGATGACTTCATCGCCATAAAACTAGACAGTGGCTCAGAAGCCTATAGACAATTTGCACAAATCTGTATCCTATCTTTGAAATTATTTATTTTTATCATTATGTTAGGCATACCAATCCAGGCATATCAGTTCTACCAATTTATTAAAACTTGAAATTGACATTTTCCTTTGCATTTTACTGTGAATGTTTTGTTGCTGTTCCAATAGATTGTCAGACTGACTGGACTGCCGATGACGGCGAGATCAGGATTTGAATCTCAGACAGCTACTGTAGTGAGGGTGATTTTTCTTGATTAATTTTCCACCTTCCCTCCACAAATGTGGATGCATTTATTTTAAATTATATTGTCCACATTCCTAATCCATTAGTGGTAATATGTTAATATCCCAAACAAGTACCTAATAACATACAATACAAAAAACTACCAGGGTTCCTAAATATTGAATTCCCAGCTGAGTCCAAAATAAAAATAGTGGTTCTACTTCTAGCTACAAGGGACATACATTTATTGTTGTTGAAAGTGTGTGCAAAATAACTCCAAAAATTGTAAATATTATTCTCTCCAGCTTATTTTTAACAAAAAGAGAATTAATATCCAGTTGTAAAGTCGTTCCGACTTAAAAAAAAGTACTTTTAACATGGTTTTAATCCCACGTTAAACTGTAGGTCCTTCATTTCATCTCGCATTATCACCCTACCATTCATTACACATTAGCGTAAGTGCGTATAACCTGAACAGGTAGTAAGACGCAGTGCTAAAAGCATGTTTTTAGATCTTGTGTTAAGATTTAACAAACAATTTAGAGCTGTAGGCATTATTTAACAGGTTCATAAATCCTTCATACACATTTTAGTTTAAATTCATGAATGATAAACCATCACAAATCATTGAATGTTTAGATCCGCCTTGGTGGCGTTGTCAGCTAATGCGCTAGTTTCGTGTTGAGCTAGACTGCCAAGAATGAGGAGATCGAGGTTTAAATCTCTATCGAGTGAACTGGGGTGGTTTTTCCTAAATGGCTTTCTACTCTCCCTCCATGCAAATGCTGGTTCATGTCCTCTAAATTCAACCTTCCTAATTCCTAGCCCATAAGCCTAATTAGTATTTAAGTATATAACCCGAACGGGTAGTAAGACGGAGTGCTAAGTAAATTAAATTTTTAAAAAATTGAATGTTTAGATGGGATTCATTTGTTAAAGTAATTACTGATATTTGATGTTTCTAGATTTTCTGCTTTTGAAAAAACAAACAAGACCATGTTAAAAAAAGTGTACACATCTAATAAAAATTAATTCAGAAAGTAGTGAAGAAAAAGAATCAAAATTATGACAGACATAATATAAAAAACTAGGTGTCTCTCCACAGTTCATAAAAGACAAGAAATTAAATCGGAACATAACTTAGTAAATAAAAGGAACAGGTGCTTACAGGTCAATAAAGACAAGAGATTAAATTGACAGGTATTGAAGAAAACACTAGAAATTATAACAGGGATTCAAATAAATATATTTTTAAAACTTTGAAGGCTATTGTAAGAAATTTGATAAACTTTTAGATGCACTTTTGTTAGTTTTTCCTAAAACATTGACATCACAGAGTTCATATATATCCTGTCCTGGTCTAAGAAATCCTCGTTGACAACAAAATGTTCTTCACCGGTGAAATTATTATAAATTGTATTTAAGAGGGAGGAAAATAAAGCTAGATGAGCATTGTTTTAAAAAGTTCCCCTCCACTTATTAAAATGCCTAAAGGCCTAGATTATGAAACAAACCATAATTTTATATCATTGCTAGATTATTTTTACGACTCTTGCACCAACTTCTTAAATCATTAATGCTATTATGTTTATACATCTACTTTATTTTGTGTTACTTTCTGTGTATATAATCCTTAATGAGTTGTTAGACCAAATTGTTCCTGTTCCGTCCCTATTCTTTATTGGGTCTGCCGGTGCCCCCTTGGAAGTCGTAGCAGGGAAAGTCTCGGTGTCAGACTTGGTCCTGAGGGTTGATGGTGTGCTTCAGAAACATAGGTCCTCAACGCCATCGCTACCAAAACCACTTGGTGAGACAATCTGCAAGTGTTTTGAAAGGGTGTTTTTTTTTAAAGTAGAGTTGAGAGTTAGCTGAGGGGTTCTTCCTAAGATTTACAACAGGAAATAGCTAAATTTCCCTGAGATATACCACCAAAATAAACTTTAAAAAATATATAAAATGATATGACACTCAAACGGGAGTTACTTCTGTTCTTTGAATCGGCTGCTTCAGAGATAAATAAAGTCTGTTCAATATAGGAATTGTTTTCTGAAAGGCCTTTTTCCCTACCGGAAATGTATTATATAGTAGGATATTGGTTGGAAAAAAGACCTTTCAGAGAGTAATTCCTACCATGAATGGAGTATATGTGCAAAGGACCCACTATCTTTATTTGATATTGACCTTGAGTATATGTCTGCCCAAGGCAAAAAATAAGTGCAGTTGTTGAATTACTTAATTTGTAATGTGATTTGATCTTTATATAGGTCTACTGTATATATTTATGTGTGTTTGTGTACATATATATATTATGATAAGTATCTATGCTTAGTCTGATTATGTGCTAAATACTATTGAATGCTATTTCAACAAAACGTTGCAGAACAAGTTGAACAATTCTTAAGGTATTATTTAATGAACAAAGGTGGCATAGTAGGGAGATTGGATTCAACATTTATTGCTTTTTTTTTATCAAGCATTATATATTTTGTAAGTAAATTTAACAGAAAATTATGTTGTTATTTGTGTATTAAAATAATTAATAAAAACAATATTACACAATAACACTTTTTAAAAAATCACATGATATGAATAAGTTCAAATAGGCTTAAGTTTTAAGGTCAATGTTTTGTATCCTAGTTTTTCGTATCTTATAAACTTAGTTAAAATCGGTAGGCCTAAAAAAGTTGCATTTTCCATAACATCAATTATTAAATTAGGCTAGCAAGACATTGAAGTTTCTGTTGTAAATTTATATTTATTGAGGCTATCTTTATTGTTTGAGTAGGTGACCTGGTGGTCTAGGGATAAGATTTCGGACTTCTGTGCTGGGGGTCCGGGGCTCAATCCTCGGTCCCGGCACAGATTTATTTGATTACCAAACCCTTCCTTCACCTCTGACAAGACGTGTATTAATCACAACTTGTGAATGTGCAGAATGCCAGGCCTCCACCGTGGTTTGGATTCCACATTAAACTGCAGGTCTTCCATTTCATAATCCCAAACAACAAGTAGTAAGACGCAAGACGCGATAATAATAATAATAATAATAATAATTTATTGTTTGAAGTTGGTGCACATTTCTTACCGGATCAAAACCAAGTAAAAAGTTGTGGTCAATAAAACACTTAACAAAAAGGAAATTTTTAATTGACTTGGTCATAAATAAATAGATGTAACCAACTTTGATATAAGAGCACCAATCTTCAGTCATAAATATTGATGATATTTTAGTCATGATAACATGTACCTATACCTAAATGAATTAATATTATATTCTGATAAACTACCTCATAAGTTTTCATGATGTTTAAACCTACAGTTTGTGTGTCTGTGTTTAAAGAATCACCTACACAAAGTATATCGATGCTAGAGTCAAAACCATCAACATCTGGCTCGCCTCATCCTAGCGAGACAGAAAGTTCTATAACCAGTGAAGCTAATATTTCGTTGTCCACCACTAGTCCTCCAGAGACAACTCCTGATGTGAGCGTGGGCTCTACATTGTCAGGTGGGTCTCCAAAGTGTGCCACAATATAGTTGATGAGGCGAGCATGCACATTAGGGTGGATTGAAAAAGAGAAAAGTTGGCCGAGTGGAACGTTCAGGGCAGTTAAAGTTGTTGGTTGGTACCGTTAAGAAATGTCCAAAATATGAACTCAATTGGATAATATCTTCTGCCCCTGAAACTACGTCAAAAATTCACTATTTTGGTCAAAAACTGTAAAATATACGGGCATGTGATGTTAGCTGGTTGAGGGTCAGGTAAAGCTCACTTAAGATTTATCAGCATTTTAACGCATGCCTCTAATCATAAACTAGACTTGAATGAACACATCTGCATATAAAGAAGAGGGAGAGAGGGCTTAAATGGCCGAAAACTGTATCAACACACTAAATCTTTCAAATGGTTTAGAATACACTCTTTATCTCTAACCATAGTATGACTCATTTATTTAGCCTTTCACCCTCTTTACACCAATTTGTGTTGATAACACCCCTCTAGTGAGTGACAGATTTGGTTTGTCAGTTAGGTCAGTCACACCTGTGGCTAGTGCCCTTCTTCATGATGTTGGTCTTATATCCCATGATAATTCCACCTTTGTGATGGACAAGAATTAAATTAGCAGAGAAAGGTCGCGAATTAGTAGAGGAATTAAATGAAGGAAAAATCTGCCTTAAGTCATGATCCTATACTTGTAGTTTATGTTGATGGTCGTAAGGACAAAACACATGTGCAAACCAAGGAAGGAAATAAATATAATCGGAGGGAAGTCGGTGAGAAACACATCACCGTTGTTAAAGAACCAGTGTCACGTTACTGGGGTTGAATCCTTGTTACAACAAGTAAACAATTAGAGGTTGTTTCACTCACCACCCTGGCCCCAATTGACTTGGTCTCAGCAAGACAGCGACTCTACAACACAACGCGGCACTGTCTAATACTTGACTGAATTGAGGCCCGTGGTTCATTCCTTGTTGTGAGTACCGAGCCACGGCCAGAGGAAAAATAAGGATATGCACAAGTGCACTGCGCTCTATTGACTGTGTTCGGCAAACTCATAGAACTGTTCTATCCACATGTGCCTGGAGAGGTGTTGTATGTCCCAGTATGTTCTAGACGCATGCAAACCCTTACCCCTCTCTCCCTCCTATTGTTCCCGTGCCTTGAGAACATGTGGTAGATTCATAGGATATATAATGGTAGGGTTCTGTGATGTTGTCACATATTACATAGGCTACTGGCTTCAAGTTTAGCAACATTGTCATAATCTGATTAATGTTAGAGTATTCTAAATTCCCTTTGGACTTATACTATTTTGAACTTATTCAAAATTATTGTTTCTGGACTTGGAGTATTTAAATTTATTGATTATTAACATGGAATTTACTCTGATGGACTTAGTATATTTGGGCTCCTAAAGCCATGGAAATATTTTAAATCTTTGCATGGTTAGTTCAAACCGTATGTCTAATCTTTGCATTATGATTTCTTTGGGGGACATTTGGTTTCTTTGTTTTTACTTGAAATTTCGGCTTATCCGCTTAACAGATGTTTTTTTGCCCTTTGGGTACCGGCCATTTGGGGCTGTTATTAACTGATAGCGTCGTTTGTTGGCTACTTATTTTAATATTTTGTACGATTAAAATCGTCTTGTTATTTATTGGGAAAGTCTTTAGTATTGTTGGTAATGCGTAAAGTTTATTGTTTTTAGTTAAAGATGGGGCTGAAAGTTGGTAAGATTGTAACTTTGCTTTGCTAATTAAATGTTTGAACAAGCCGCTTGACAGCGTCATTGTCAAAATTAAAGTTTGGTGTTTTGGCGAATGATTTCAAATATAATCCAGTTCACTTGGGTGGATGATTGTTTAATGGAGTCATACTGTACGAATGATTTCAAATATAATCCAGTTCACTTGGGGGGATGATTGTTTAATGGAGTCATACTGTTATTGTTTCAATTAAATAAGAACTGCCATAAGGGCAATTAGATAATAATTTTGTATTTATAAGAATGTATCCCTGATTAGTTATTAATGCCTAGGATCTTTGATTTACCTGTAAATTACAAATATGGCAGGACTAAGAATATGAAACAAAAATTGTTATGGAGGTCAATTCAAAATATATTATATCATGTGTTTTGAGCTGCCATTTCTGGGTGAGAGTAGGTGTCTTGCAAGTATCAAATGTTGATTATCTGTAGTTATGACTGGTGCGAGACAATCCTGCCAACTTGGTCACGTTGGAACTTACCTTTATTACTTCTCACATATTGTATAATGCCACTTTTTACTTAAAGTACTTTCTATGGTTCATAAAACCTTTGTGTGACAATCAAAGTATGTTCATTTCAAATTGATTTTCAGCGCCTAATACTTTGAGCTGTCTCACTCATCTCATCGAGTTGTATATGTTTGTTACTTGGATAAAATAACTCTCTTGTTACTGTCCCTGACCGTTATTTCTGGTCCCAGCACAGATTTATCTGATTGCCAAACCCTTCCTTCACCTCTGACAAGAGGTGTATTAATCACAACTTGTGAATGTGGGGAATGCCAGACCTCCACCGTGGTTCGGATCCCACGTTAAGCTCTAAGTCCTCCATTTCATCTCACAATCACCCTACCATTACACATTAGCGTAAGTGCGTGTAACCCGAACGGGTAGTAAGACGCAGTGCTAATAATAATAATAATAATAAATTTTAAATGAATCCCAATACTTACCCGGTGATCAGAGGAAACTGGGGGAGGATGTAATTTCACGTAATGCATTATTCTGCCATCTTGAAAATATATTGTTGTGTATGATGGCAGATGAAATAAAGCATATATGAAAAATGGCGTTCACCACATCTTGAAAACCATAAACACATCAAGTGATGATGTCCGAACATTTATAGCCCCTTCAATAAATTGCAATGCTCAAGACTACACAAACCTTATTAACTGGTTGGAGGATAAGGTTACAGAGCCACCACTACCTGCCAACATTTCTTTTGATGACCTATTGACAATAATTATTAATGAAGGTCTAGGTGGTAAATACTTGTTTCCCCCAACTACCACGTCACAAATAAGCCGTTGAGAGATCTGTGAAGAATGTTACAGATGATTCCGGGAAGGTGTGTGGGCAAGAGAAAAGGTATTCACTCTGAGCTGAAATCATGCCTAAAAATGGCCTCGTTTGATACAAAAACTTATTACAAATTCTAATGTGTCTTAACATGCCCATGGTTGGCTGGTTGGGAAGGGTGGGGGAGGTACTTGAAATGTCTTCATGTGGTGAGTTCTGAGTCGCTTAATATAAATAGCGGGAGAAGAGCTGCGCACTACAATCTTTATACTTGTGTAAAGTTGGAAATATGAGAAGGTGACAGGGTTGGGTGGGTTGGATTCAAAAATCCGCCCCTATTTGGTGATTTTCTTAATCTTTCTACCATTAAGACCCGATTTCCCTTGTCCCATTATAGTGAATCAGTCCATCCAAATGTAATTTTATCATAAGATGTATACTTAGCCTAATAACACTTATATTAGCGTTGCCTGACCACCAACTAGCTAACATAACATGCCCGTATATTTTACAATTTTTGACATAGTTTCCGGAGCAGAAGATATCCGATCAAGTTCATATTTTGGAAATTTCTTATTGGTACCAACCAACAACTTTTATTGTCCCTAATGTACCATTCCGTCAACATTTCTCTTTTTTGATCCACCGTAATGCACATCTTTATTTAGGAACATTTTTTTTAAATCTTCAATTAGGAGGCTATAAAATATTTTAATTATCTGACACCTTAGCTCAGTAGGTAGCATGTCTGCCTACTGGGCTAAAGGTCCCAAGTTTGATTCCTGGCATGACCGAAAATTTATCATTGATGAAAATATAGGTTTACCCTTTCACATTGATAAATTTACAGCTGGGGACTGGATGTTCTCCCTGTCCAAGTCTTAAGTTAGATTATAAGACATATGAAGCTACAACAGGACTAGCCAGCCGATAGTGGAAAATTATATGACTAATAAAAAATCTGACTGAAGCCACTGCACTCTTAATAGCTGGCTTTCACAATATTCATATTAAAGTCCTGAACACAGCTATTTCCAGATAACCAAATTGTTCTTTAATTTTAATTTGATAATTATAATGCTATGTCTTGTAATTGCTTAAGGATTATTTTAGAACTCTTACTGCCACTTTGCTTGTGATATCCAGTCCAGGTTCTTTATATATAAGTTAGATTTAAAACAGCTATATTTGTTCACAGCACCCAATACAAGTACATTTAAGTCCGAGGAACCCCCCACCTCCATTGCCGAGGAGGTAGAGACGGCTGCAAGCAAAGAGGAGCGGATCAAAAGGGCCCAAGAGCTGCTTGAGCTCAAAAGGCTTCAGAAACTTAAAGAAGAGAAAGAGGTGAGTTCACCTATCATGTTCAACCAAATACAACACCATCCCGTTTATAAGGAAATTCCTAGGTTTTTCAAAGGCTTTCTTAGGGGATAAGGTGAAAGGGGGGGTATACAAAACCTATAAATGATTAAAGTTTCTCCTCCTAAAATATATTCATACACCAAGTTTTATCTACTATTAATTTATTTCAAATAAATATCTTACTACCATTGAAAAGAAATTTGGATACCATTCATGGTTTGAATTGAATTGCTTCGCGTGTCCACCATTTTTCAAAATGTCTCCAAAAGCAATAAAATATAAGTTGGACACTTTTGATGTGTTTATCAGAACAACAAAATACATCATTGTTCCAATTTCAAGCTTTCTCTTAGCTTTGCTTGACTCACATGTTTAAATACATACACTAATATGACTCATTGTTTTTATATCACATTGTCTGGAGGAAGTAATCTTTTTATCTGAAATCTAAGGTTTTATTTTCAAACACCTTAATAAAGATAAAAAATCTTCACCAGGTGGTTTTCAGGTATATAAATCCCATGGCTATTGACAAGAAAAATTATCTAAGATAACACTTTTATCTCCACCAAAAAAATGCTTGGACATATTCTAAAAATATTACTTAAATTATATCTAAAATAATTTTTTATTCCTTGCTGATAACTGAATAGCCAAATAGTTTCATATTACCAGGTCTTCTGAATAAAAATATAAGTTTATTTATCAGGACAACTCATATTTCTCTCTTTCCACATATTGTTTATCTCTGCCTATTGTGCCATTTTAATATTTATATTTGTAGGTTATTGAACAAAGTTTGAAACTAATGTGTTGACAGACATCATCATCTAATTTTCAAACCAACATTTAATCAAAAACTATCAAGACTGCCTTTTTACCACAAAAATACAAATTGTCTTAGGAATTAAAAATTATTCTCTCTATTAAGTACCACAAAAGTGGTTGTGCCATTCTCATCAATTATGGTTTAATTCTCTTGTTAGTAACATTTTATATTTTATTTTCTGCTTTGTCCACACGTTTTATTTAGGGAAAATGGTAAAAGTGGGAATTTTAATTTAAAATTTTTTAGCAGCCCGTCTTGCCACTCATCTGGGTTATATGTTTATATACTAACTATGCTAATGGTTTTAGGGATTAAGGAGCTTATATTTATGGGAAGTATACCCGCATTTGTAGAGTGAAAAACTATGTTGGAAAACCACCCTCACTACACCAGACCAAGATTTGAACCTCAATCTCCCCGTCATTGGCAGTCTAGTCTACTCCGAGAGTAGCGTGTTAGACCACGCAGCCACTGAAGAAAGTGGGAATTTTAACTAGTCGAATTTTTGGTATCCTCTTAAGATAAATTGTTAGTAAAATTACTAACTATTTTTAAATGTGGTGCTTGTGTACTCAGAAAGAACGCATTAAAGAGTTGGAGCGCCGACAAGTGGGGCAAGAAGTCCAGAATATGCGTCGCTTACAGCAGGACCAGGAGATTAAACTGTTGAAGGAGGAGAGACAAAGAGAAAAGGCAGAAGATGCTGCTGCCAGAGGGAGGATCCTTAAACAGATTGAACAAGACAGGTACTCTAAACATTTAACTTCTTCTTTATTCATTGTTTGTCAAGTTTTTTTATTGTAACTTATATAGCTATTAAATAATGTTCAACTAGAGGGGAACGTTAAGCTGTCTGAATTGACTGGTGTTGTGAATGTTTACTTGTACATCCTAAATGCTCTCGCTGTTTATTTAGGGCAGAGCGAGCTGCTCGATTTAATTCTGAGAAGGCAGCTCAGCAGGAGGAGTTGTCTAAGCGGCAGCAAGAGCAACTGGCGGAACAGGCTCGCCAACTAGCGGAGAAGCAGGCTTCTAGCAGGTGAGCACATGTATATGGTGGATATTTTTAGTTCATAATTTCCCAAAACCATGTTAGATGTGAGCTATATCTAGTCTAAGATCTGGTGGGGAATGCCTCTCTTTGACTATTCAAGAGTTTATAAATCATATTCTAAATCCAGGACCTCATACAGGAATGAGGCTAGTAAATGTAGAGCTGCTGTAAAGGCTAGTGTTTTTATTATTGAAATGAATAGTGCAGCCATCTCTTCTTAACACCTTGCTCCTATTAACCCTGAAGTATGCAATAGTACAATTCAACATAATCAAGAGAACAGCTGTTCACTTGGTGCTGACCTCTTAGATCACGGCGAGAAATTATAACAGTAATGATTTTCATAATGTATGAGTACACTTTTGCATTAAACTGTACCTGACACTGTCTTGCACTAAGCTTAAGTTGGTTCTAACAGCCCTATTTCTTCTTTATGTATTTTTCATATCCTACTCCATTCAGCAACCTGGCTACTCAGTTGCTGAACTTGACATCCCATTGGTCATATGAACAAGAGCCTATTTGTTGGGTTCTTCTCACTCACTGCCCTCTCCACCTTTATCCCTCTCCACCCCCCATACCCATGCACGATTTCACAAACCACATCCCAACCAATAGAGAGAAGAGTAAACAATGAGTCATTCATCACCAGACATACAATGCCAGGCAAAGAAAGAACTCTTTTCTAGAAACTCAGAAATTGTGAGCCCATATATCTGTCAAACCCCATTTGAAGCTCTAGTAGCCATTTCAGGCTTCAGACTTCAGACTTGAAAATTAGAATGCTCTCAGATTCCTAGTGTGCTCATAGAAAGTTTGTAAAGATGATTTAATAAATATTTTTTGTTGGTTATTAAGTGAATCAAACACCTTAGCTCACTCAGTAGCGTGTCTCTTTACTGAGCTAAGGATCCTGGGTTCGATTCCCGCCATGGCCAAAAATGTATCATTGGTGAAATGTAGGCTTACCCTTTCACATTGATAAATTGATGGCGGGGGACTGGATTTTGTGCCTGTTCTAGTATTAAGATAGGTTATAAGGCATATGAAGCCAAGCCAGCCGGTGGTGAAAAATATATAGCTTGATCAAAAAAAACTGACCCAGACCATACATAGGTTGGAAACAGTAATGGATGTAAAGTAAAGCTATTACGAGAAATATGAGTTATCTTAATTTATTTTTATCAAACATTCAGAACCCGGCAAAATGGAGTGCAATATAAGTAACAGGTGTATCGTTGATAGATTCACTCCATTTAATTTGTTCACATTCCTTATCTAAATTAATTATTATTAACTGTTTATAACATCTCCATTTTTTGTGCTATCAACAAGTGGCATTTTCTTGTTATAGTAATAATATTATCGGACTAGCAGGGGCAAATCCACACACCTAAAGAAACTTGATTAGGATTATAATTGGGTATACCATATGTTAAATAAAATCAATGTGTTAAACTATCTACTTTATAATAGGGGTGTGCAAAGCTTCGAAACAAACATCAGCTTCTACTTTGCTTCGAAAAAAATGCCGGCTTCAAATCTTTGCCAATATAAATATTGGCAATTAAAACCATTACTGCCATTCTGAGCTCTTTTGTACATTTCAAATTAATATTCATATGGGAAAAATCTGAAGTGAATTGCAGGTTGTGATAATAGCTTGATTTATCAGATTGAAACAAAATATTACAAACAATTGTGCAATCAAAAAAATTTCCAAGTAATTTTATTGCATAAAATAATTTAAATAACCACAATATATTTTTTCAACCCTAAAACAACCAACAAATAATATTCGAACTTTGATTCAGCTTCGAGAATATTTCATATACTCGATTAGAGTTCACTTCAAATTGAAAAGGTGGGCTTCGCACACCCCTACTATATAATGTGTTGAATATTTTATTAAAAATAAATCATCAAATAGTTGAATTGCTGAGACAGTCACTGTTTATTTCTGTCATCTTTGTTCAATGATGTGTTAAATATTATAAGAACCAAAAGGTTATATTGAGTAATTTATATCTGTGCAGTTCTGTGGCACACATTCAGTTCCGCATACCGAATGATTCTCCCCACACTCACAAGTTTGCTGCAACTGACACTCTAGGAGACGTCTACACATACCTCAACTCGCAGCTCAACCTACCTTTCAGGTGAGAATTCCCTTTGCCTGAGGAAAAAGATGCTTTGTTAGAAATACACTTTGAATAGGGAAGGTGTATATCTCATGGTTTAGTATGGATAAGTTTAGAAAATATTCCCGACTTAGTTGTGTGAGGCAGTAAAAGAGACTGCTGGTTGACGAAGGGAGGGGGGTTTGGTGTTGGTTGTACACACCAATGACTCAAGGCTCTACACGAGTTTCTTGTGACTGACAGCTGAAAACTGCGAACATAGACAGATTACTTACCACTACACAAAAATTATTACAAACAAATAAACCATCCGAGAATCGTGAGCTTGTTTGCATATCACGAGGTATATCTGGGTTCAAATCCTAGATGGGTACACTAAAGTCATTTTACACATATTATTCTGAATGCCATTACCGTAGGGATGATTCATTTAGCAAAATTTAAATAAAGCAGCATTTTACTAGATGAACATATAATAATACAGTAGGCCTAACTATAATACAATCACGATCTTAGTTTACATGGATGATGGCTCAAAAAGCTTCTAGAAAGAACCCCTAATACATCCCTACGCCGACATTTGTCACTTTGGATAGCTGTAATGAAAAGTATGGTAATATATGAGTTTGATATTTAACCACAGTAATTTAGGCCAATATTATTTATATATTTATTTTAGGGGCAGACACAAAGCTTATTTATCATATTATTCTACATAAAAAAAATTATTATTCACATCACTTTCACAAAAGGTCTTATAGGCCTGACCAAAACAGAAAATTTTACATCTCACAACTGTAGACACAAGGATAACTAAGTAATTTTGTCTGTCTACAATAACAAATGCAAACACAGCTGGAATTGAATATTTTCCATCTCTTGCGAGTGCGTAGTTAATTTAGCCAATCATAAACAAATGATCAGACCACTTTAATAAAATAAAATGAATACATAGTTAATTAATCTAGGATAACATTTTATTTTCTTGACAATAATGTATAGTAAAATATATTACATTTTAAAAATTAACCAATAAAAACAATAATATAATACTTGATAATGTTTTTTATATGAAGTGATGTATGTTTGAAAACTTAATATGGCTTTAATTATGTAGTCTATGATTGTGTATGTCCGCTCTTTGCCTTTTATATACTATTTTTATGTGGCACTTAAGTTTAGAAAATTGAATTCAATTATGGTTTCATAGAATGTGTGCTAGGTGAAATTTAGGCACAGTAATAATTTAATAGTGTTTTCAAAATATTAATACAGACTGGTTATGATTCTCACCAAATGTATCAGAAACAAAAGCTGCCCAAATAAATGTTGATTTTAATTTAACATAAATTAAAGTTCTTTTGAAAAAAAAGTGTGGTTTGTTTAGGTTTTTAAGTAGCTGTGAGAGATTAAATTATATTTAATACTCGATAACCATGAAATAAGAGTGTTTTTTCTGTACCGTATATTAATACTAATAATATTAATAATAAATAAAACAAAACCATGATATACAAATTTGTAATAATAAAACTATCTGTTTATTTATTTGAATGGCCTATTGATCATTATTTCAATGATTCTATTGGCATAGTCTGTTATATTTATTATTTTCTTCAGTGGTTAACTCGTCTTAATTCTTATTGGTGGAAATTATGTCTTATGACTTTTCATTGTAGAATGACTATTTTGAATCTAAGAGGAACATAATTACGAGTACGCTTGCGATTGTATAGTTACTAGTCCAATAAGTGGGTATGTTGTTTGTAGACTAGCCATACGAGGACTCTTAAATAAAGTTAAATGTAAACATTTCATTTATGAATCAAATTTGGTAACATCAAACATATTTTTTAAATAAGAAATTTTAATAGTTGGGGAACAAACTTGCTAGTGTTGGGGAACTGATATTCAATTTCTGTTTTTAACATTTTTTCTTTTGGTCAAGTGGAAGGGGAAGAACTTTTACCCGAAGGAGGGAGTACTTAATATCTACAAAAAAATATTCAATTTTAACACTTAAAAGAAGTGACGTTTTAAGGTCATCCTGGACTCTGGATCCACTCAGATGTGCTTAGTTCTAAATTCCAATTTTTTCGTCCATTGCCTGACCATTTGGGGGGGGAGAGTGGGGAAAGGGATGAAACTAGCAAAAAGCTATGAGCCTGAGCAGTGAAGAATATGTAGTAGCCTAATACTTTAAAGAGTTAATATTATTTTTAATGTACACCTTGTGTTAGCATCTGTTATTGTTATAGACTATGTCAAGTTTAGTCAAGAACTGAATAATAAAAACTGGTTAAATGATTAACTCTTGATTTACGTCACGCTGGTTCACGAAGACTAGATGTACCCAGCTGTGGTGACACGACTGGATCAAACTCCATAGTCATAACGTTGCTATTTGCCTCAATGACTTCTCTAAAACAAAAATATTCAGGATATTCCACATAGATAGATATTTAATAAAAAATAGTTACTTTCCAGTTAACTTCTTTCTACATCTAACGACCATATTTAGTAAATTTATTCCTCTTGCGAATACGACTCGGTGGAGGGTTTTTAACCATCTTAAAAAAAATTGTAAAATATTTCCGGTAAGGTTTGAAAGTGTACGACCAACCTACTGTTCTGAAGCTAAATAATAAAATATGGAATCACTAAATTTTTTGAATGAGCTGACCAGATGAGTATCAGAACGACAACACGAGATGGGATAAACTGATACTCTTGTTTGAGTGGCAGTGTCCA
>CABFOW010005758.1:19594-29973 GCA_902141385.1 Timema californicum
TTGAATTATTATTATTAGCACCGCGTCTTACTACCCGTTCGGGTTATACGCACTTACGCTAATGTGTAATGGTAGGGTGATTGTGAGATGAAATGGAGGACCTACAGTTTAACGTGGAATCCGAACCACGGTGGAGGCCTGGCATTCCCCACATTCACAAGATGTCTTGTCGGAGGTGAAGGAAGGGTTTGGTAATCAGATAAATCTTTGCGGGACCGAGGATTGAACCCCGGCCGCCAGCATAGAAGTCTGACACCTTACCCCTAGACCGACCAAAGAATTGAAATAAATTTGAAACTTTAACACAATAAGATAAAAATTAAATAAACAATCATAAACTGCTTTATAAAAATGTTATTTTTAGATGTGGAAGTAATATTTAATTATTTAAATAGTATTTAAATGATTGTATTGAAATAGTTAATAGATAAAAAATCAAATCATACAAATTATGGTTTTAGAAAAATAAATTAAACATAGAAGCACCTGTGAGTGTTTTCTTGAAAGAAGTAGGCGCCAGGAGTCATTTTCAGTCACTTACGCAAATTTTCTGAAACCAGTTGCTTGTGAAAGTAACATCAAACTCGACCTTGTCAGTTTCTGAAGGCTGCATTGGTAAGCGGCACGAACATGATCCACCTGTTCTTCTTACACCTGTGGTCTACCTAGACTTTTACCCTGACACAAATATCACATTATCTTGAATTGTTTGTGCCATTTGTAAATATACTGTATAGTTGGTGGTTGCTTTCCAAAACTTGCTCTAAAATGCTGTTGCAGAACAGTAGCAGAATTCGTTTTGGTTAATTCAAGCACACAATACACCTTATCCATAGAATTGGTAGCCTTATTGGCTAACTGCTGCTTACATAACAATCAACTGCAGTGATACCAACCAACCAACTACTACATAAAACTTCCACAGAGATTTTCAACGACATGGTGCAAAGTGGGTTCATATATCATAAACAGTTTAGGTTTTCTAAAATTTTGAATCTGTCTATTTCTTTTGTAATAATTCTGTATTTGTTCAACAAAACTATAAATGACATATTTTATGGTACACTACTTAATGCAAAATATGCTTTGGAAATGGTGTTGAAATAGAAATATTGATGTTATTGTAAATGTCTCCTAGTGTTTTTAATCTTATATGTTATTCATTCTATATGATTCTATCATATTTATTTGCTGATATATCATGTCATATTGTAACTTGTAGGGGTAGGTTTATCTGAAAGTGAGCTGCAAACAGGTCATATGTATATTTGTGTATTTATCCACAGGGAATTTTCTTTATTTACAAACTTCCCAAGGAGAGAGTTATCTCAGAGCAGCAATAGTCAAACACTTCGCGATCTTGAGCTGGTACCGTCTGCCGTGATTCTTATACTGCCTGTAAGTATGATATACACACAATTGATTAAACTTGCAATGGCCTAAGTTCAAAATGTTAATGTTTTCTGTTTTAGTGCTAGTGCTATTAATTTGTCAATTTCAAATTTCATTGCTATAGCAACACAAAACACAAATTTTAAACCACTTGTTCTCTACCAAAACATATAAAAGTGACATAACTAAAATCTAATTGGTCATAATAGTTAGGGTTCAGGAAATAAATAACTTATTTTAAAACTAAGTGTGGAAAATTGTATTAATTCTTATGTTAGGCCTAGTTATAAAAAAACTCCATGGTGTGAGGTCGCAAGCGCGCTATACCGACTGAGTGGCCTTCACCGTTAGCAATGATATTGCCAACATTGTGGATAGAGGCTGTCATGTGGTCAGCACAACGAGCCCTTCAGCTGTTAGTTTCAGTTTTCTAAACTGAAGCTGCTTCTTCTTTATTCAAGACCCATTAGAACTGAGGTACCAAAGAACTGATCCGGTCCATCCCTAGTAGAAACTTTGAATTGGATTGGTTATGTTGGCCTTTTGAGTTGCATAGCAAACAAACAATAAATTTCCTCTATTTCTCTTCTAGAATATCACAAGTAATAATAGTAATAATAATAAAATACATTACTCTATCCCATATCTCCTTTCCTTATGGGGATCCTACATGTTCAGTCTTAAAAAAAATACTAACAGAAATAATGATCATTCACGACCTTAAGTTTACTTGGATGACAGCTCAAAATGTTACTAGAAACAATTCCTGATATATCCCTACGCCAAAAGCTCATATCTGTCGCTTTGTAAAACTGTAATAGAAATGTATGGTAATGAATGAGTTTGATAGTTAACCACAGTAATTTAAACCAATGTTATTTATATATTTATTTGAGGTCTGTCACAAACCTTATTTATCGTTTTATTCCACTTTAAAAAAATGATTATTCACATAACTTTCACAAAAGTTCTAACTAACATAGCCTCAAAACAGTGACTGACAAATTTTAACCATGTGATTGAATGTGATGGAAACAATCTCTTTACAGTAATGCACCTATGCAGTGGATAAAACTATTTTATTCGACTAAATATTTTGAAATATGATAAAATAATCATAAAATAATTTATTATATATAATAATTAGTATTATAATATAGTAATTAAAAAACTTAACACAAATAACAAAACAGTGATCTTTTACAAGTGTTGGCAACCCTAAACCTAGACATATTAATTTCTTACTGTCGTCGAGGTAAAAAATTATCATGAACAGACTTTAGAGGCAGTACTGCTGGACAGAGGCCTGGATTGACAAAAGATGCTCTAGTGATTCGAATTTTCTGATCACACCAGTATCAGTCCATCAATCTTGCAAGTGGTGGGAGAGACTGACAGTAATATTGACGCTGTGCGTATGCTCGTTAGTATTTCTCTTAGTCCTTTGTCCTTGTGCAACTAGTATTATCACTCTACACTTATTTTCATTCTTTTTCTTTTACTTTTTTTAGCATCACGTCTCACTACTCATTCAGGTTATACGCCTGTATACTATTTATGCTAATGTGACTATCATGAGTAAGGTTGAATTTATAGCATGTGTACTCACATTTTCATGGAGGGGGAGTGTAAAACAATTTTGGAAAAACCACCCTCACTACACCTGACTGGTATCCAAACCCCGATCTCCCCATTATCAGCAATGTAGTATATTACGAGAGTGGCGCCTTACACCATGCGCCCACCAAAGTGGGTAGTTTTTCTTATCACCCATGTTGTTTCACCAACTGTACCTTGCATGGAGGAGCTCGAACTGATGAAAATAATGACACGAATACTCACCATGTATGAGTCAGACTGTCAGTCCTAAGAGTGGGTGGTGATGATCAATATTCTTTAAGACGCACCCATAACCTCTTTGTCCAATGGCAGCATTGTAACGTATGAACTGTGTTCTTCTTTTCGCCATATTGTGTTCTTTCCTTATGTATGTTTCTATCTGCCTTTCCTGTACCTTCTTCCAAATATAATAAAATACCTCATAAAGCAAAAAGAGATTTTCCTTCTAGAGATTTATTCAACACATAGAAACTGTTAATTTTATTTTTCTCTTTTAAAGAATATTACAGCTTGGTTAAAGTCCTTTATCCCTTTATGTTTATATTACATTACATTTTGTAATAATCCTTTAATAAGCTCACTTTTTCCCTACTAAATAAGATTATTTATTTTTTGTTACCCTTAATTTTTTCTTCATGGTTATTATTATTATCATTAATAATAATTTATTACTATCACAACCATGAACGGTTTTTCCTTACTGACATGCAAGACCAGGGTTCAATCCAACCTGACAGTACTCTGGTGTTATTTTTTTCCAATTTTCCTTTGATAATCTGTGTGAAAATAATTAATTAAAATGTATGTTATTTTGCTGCAGACATCATCTGGCAGTGTTGTGACATCTAGTGGTGATGTGTCGGTGGTAACTCGTTTCATCAGGACACTTATAACACCCATTTTTGCCATATATAACTATGTGTGGTCCTTGGTATTCGGTCGGGGAGAGAGCAGCCCAGCCGAGGGTCAAACGGAGAGAAGAAACACGAGGAAGGAGCCAGGCCATGCATCTGGGTCACAACCCAATATACCATCACAGTAAGTTTACTCTGAATTTTAATCTAGGAATGATAAATACATAAATAAAACTTATAACTGAGATCTTCTCCAAATAATACATTTTGATTAAAAGTAAATGGAATAGCCACGCTTATTTAAACACCAGCTTTTGCGATCCACTTGGTAATTTATTGGGAGAAACTAAATTGAAGCTTGGTTTCCTACTGAACCATCACCAAAGATAGTGTTGATCTCTTTGTGTCCTGTGTAAGCTCCCTGTTATTTGTTGGTGAAAGTGCATTTTCTCAACAATTTGCACTTCAGCTTGATCCATCTAACTTAATTGTGCTGGTTATGACACTAGCTATAATCCAGCCCTTTTTAAAATCATATAAATAAATTTAATTCAGTTCTTATTTATATTAAATGTTTTCCATATGTTTATTATCTATCTATTTATTTAATTTCAGAGGTGTGAAGCGTCGCAATAATTTAGGAGAAGCTAAAGTTGCCCGTCGGGAGGGCAACATTCATCGTTTGACAAACAGAGATTCAAGTGATGATGAAAATAACACATGGAATGGGAATTCCACACAACAAATGTAAACTTTACTGTTCAATTGGACAATAAAACTTGTCACATTATTGATTGGAAAATTGCTTGGTGAATTTAAAATGCTTTGTTTGGTTTATATTAGGGGTGTGCAAAGAAGCTTCGAAACAAATTCCGGCTTAGAAGTCTCACTAATAAAACATTAACCGATAAAATACTCCATTTATGTTCAAGTACTGCCATTCTGAGCTGTTTTGTACATTACAAATTAAAATTAATATGGAAAAAATCTTTGATTTGCATGCTTGTAATAGTATCCTGATTTGTCATCTTAACACGAAATATTACAAACAACTGTGGAATAAAATATTTTCCAAATAATTTTATTGCAAAATTTAATACAAATAATAACAATGCAATATTTTTTCGAGCGTAAAACAACTAAAGAAAAATATTCAAACTTTGATTCGGCTTTGAGAATATTTCATATATTTGATTCAGGTTTGCTTTGAAATGAAAAATTGGACTTCAGCACACCCCGAGTTTATATCTTCCCATAACTGCAGTTAATGTTAATTTTCTTTAGGTTTATAGTTTTTAGAGGTTTACAATACTTAAACCACCAGAAACAAATTTATTGCAGCATTGTAAATATGTGTACAATGAATGCATTGATTTAGGGTTGTCTTTATACCACATTTCAAACCAGTTAATTTATTAATCATTGTGTATTTAAGTGTGTGTGTATTATGAAAGGTTCAGGAACAAAGAACAGGAATAAATACAATGTCTTTTATACACACTTTTCTTTTCATTGGGAAAGCTGTATTTTTTTTTTTTTTTTCTCCATGTACTTTACCTCAAAGAGTGAAAAATGAATTGATATGTTTTAAAAAGTGACATATAATGCACACAAAAAATATGACAAAATTTTAGTATGTCCATTCAAATACACATTGTGCTGTCACTAACAATAAATACTTTACTTTGCATTAGTTTTCGTAGGTTTTTATTCAACCACTAGGAAAGATCTTTGTGAAATGATTATTATAAGTTAATTATCCAAAGTTTGGATAAGTGAAGTTTTGTTGGTTATTTTATCATACTTTTAATCAGATAAAGCTTATTTTTAAGGTTTTTTAATTTGTGTGAAAGAAAAGTATTTCTATACATATTTTACACTATCCATCCAAAATATTAACTTTCTTTATAAAACATATATTAAGCAAAACTACAGCACAGTACAGTAAGAGCTTTGAAAAGTTACCAGACCAAATTATGTATCCTTACGCCGAACCATATGATCTGTAAAAACATGTATTTAGCAGCTGTTACTTCTGATGGTCAAAATTTAGGTATTACACCTAAATGTTGACTGTTAGAAGTCAGCACCAAATAAGCCATGGGGCTACTGTAGATAAAATGTAGTAGGTTAACGTTAAAAAAAAAATATTTAATTAAAGCACTGTTTTGTCTCATAATGATTTTACTTGTATTTACATAAATCCCATTGCACATGTGTTTTAACAAATCTATTTGATTAAAGCAAGAGTTTAGCCAAAATGACTTTGATTAAATCGAAACTATGGTCTGGACTAAAATTCCATTACTGCATACTTGCCAGCTTTTGTTGTCTGCCCATCATTGTCATTATTAATAAAATAAAGAGTTTATCGTGAGCATTGTACAATATCTACCGCACACAGGGCTGAAATTTTAAAATTGGTAACCCCTGTGCACAAACTTATGCACCTCAAAGCCAGATTTTTTAAAATCTATTAAAAACTAGGTTAGATTAAATTAAATAAAAGCCAGTAGGTTTCCAGGTGGCAGTGCGCTCCACATGCTAGACTAGTAACTAATGTGGGTGACTCGGTGTTAACGACTTTGTCCTTTATACTATTAGGGAAAGACGAAAAGCAATGTCAGCCACAAGGTGATTTTAATACTTGAGGTAGCCACAAATAATGGAAAGAAGCAGCAGAAAAAAGAAATTTAAAAACTGACTAAGCCTCTTAGAATTGAAAGTAATTTATTTTCATTGTGCTATTTTAAATCCTATTCTAATGCAAAATTAAAAACTGCCCATTCTTGTTTAGCACAGCTCATTGTTCCATGCTTGCTTGCTCAAACAAGTTGCCAGGCACATGATTTATTGTGCACTTGCTCACGCTTATCAATAGTTTATTTTTAGATTCAGCAAATAAGAGAACTTAACATAGTTTGAGAAGGATAGAGATATATTTTCCATTGCACCATCTCTCTTGTCTTAGGTTTGGCTCCTTTACACAAAAACAAATTAATAAAAGAAAATCTTCATAACTATCCCGAAATCAAGGGCCTTAAAATCTCACAATTTCACACACAATAATACATACCAATCTCAAACTGAAGTAAAGATCTCACAAACAACTAAAAATAGGTGTCATGTGGTTTTATAAGATTATTCGAAATACTGTCTTGACTATGGAAAATAAAATTAGATTATTACATTTTTTTTCATAACATCAATAACTAGCTTTCTTAAATTTATAAACATTGTTAAAATAATGTATATATATTTTGATGTGTGCAAGACTTGACATTTATATGGTTTGGGATCAAGAAATATTCTTTCAGGTGATATCAGGAACAAGAAATGTCAATTTGAAATAATTATTTATCTTCTGTGTTTTTAGATTTATTTTATTTATTTGAGGTATTTAACATACACTTTCTGAAGTGAATGAATATATCAGCACATGAAAATTTCTATGAGCGAGAGCGAAAGGGTTTACCAATTTTGCCGGGAACAGTTTTTCCACATACCTTCCGGGGTTATTTTACATGCCATAAACATGGGACTGACAACTTTACTTCCC
The DNA here is from genome assembly GCA_902141385.1 of Timema californicum. Classification (NCBI taxonomy): domain Eukaryota; kingdom Metazoa; phylum Arthropoda; class Insecta; order Phasmatodea; family Timematidae; genus Timema; species Timema californicum. The sequence continues at coordinate 27,020 of CABFOW010005758.1, forward strand.
CTCTGAAGGAAGTATTACTATAGATTTGAATCGCTCAAGAAAAATTCGTCGACCCCGGCAGGATTCTGAGGTGAGCACTTTACCTCTAGACCAGCAAGGTCGACTAGATTCCTTTTCATGTAAGGAAAATATCTCTTTTTGTCAATCTGTACTAAGCCATGGCAGGAGTGTGTTAAAACTCTTTTTTTATAGGAATCCCACTTAAGCCACCAACATTAATTGGAAGAAACTAAAATTTGTCATTGTAAAAATGTTTTATTTTATTTATTAATTAAAGAGTTAACAAAAGCTGCCAATAATAGGTACTTCCTTACGGATTACTGTATGGTTTCTCTTTACATCATTAACTAAACAGACTAAAGAATATAATAATAATAGTATTTAGCACCGCGTCTTACTACCCGTTCAGATTATACGCTACTAAGAATATAAATACAAAACATTTTTATTTACCCCATTGTGACACTGTAGGTCTTTAGTTTTCAAATAATGGGCACTTCCTATGCAAATCGGACTGTAGGTATCTGAAGCACATCTTAAAATAGGTTTTGTAATATTTTGTGGAAGTCTTGATTGATCAAAGCACTTTTTATTATTTTGCTCTTCATTATTTTGGTATTATAACTCTTTGCTAGCCTCCAACTCTGTTAAATATTTAGGATCCAGCTTCTTTTTTTTTTCCTTTAATAAAGTGCAACATTTGTGAACTTTTAGTATAAACATGTAAAATAAAAACTATATATTTTTGACCCTGATGTAATAAATGGGAAACATTTTCCTAACAAGAAGCCTGTTTTTTTTTATTCCTGCGCACCCCTAACACTAAATTAAAATGCTGAACTTCTCATTCATGTATCAAACTCTAATAAGAGTCGTCAAGCACAATGCATACTGTCAATTGGGATGGAGATAGCTTATTCATGCAATTAGAATCCAGGCCTATTTTTTTACTTATAGGCCATATGCCTTTGTTCATATAATTTTTATAATAGTTTTACGAACTTAATACATTTTGAAGTATCTTTAATTATGTGGTAAGTTGTGTATTTTATACCACAATTTTCTTGACCCTGGTATTTCTAACAATCATAAATAAAAGGATGAAAAAATTTCAAAAATATCATGATTACGGTATATTTTGAAATAGCTGTATTTTACTTTTGAAATTGATTATTGATGCACCGATCTTCTGGGTTGACATATCTGCGATAAAGTTGTTTATGACAATGAAATGTCTGCCATGCTTTTAATATAAATTGTTAATGGTATTGGACAAAGGATAAGACACTAAAAGAGAAGTTAATGTCCAAATTAAAAAAAAAAGTTAATTCTTATCTAACCGTAGTGCCTTATGAACAGGGGTCAGTAACCTTTTTAGGCCTTGAATGACTTTCACATTTATCAAAAGTCCTGCAATCACCCTTCGTTTATCCACTCTACTTTTTATCCTTTTTTTCTGTACATCTTGTAGTTATTCATTAAATTAAAAATTCCTCCAATACTTATGTCCCTGCCCTATTATAGAAAATATATAAAATAAATAAAATGTACACTTTGTTTACCCTGAAAAGTAGCTGTCTTTCCTTGATGGATTAAACTATGGCCTTATCTTATAAGCTGTACCATAGTGGAATAATGCAAGGTAAGCCTGCCTTTTTATGACAATGTGGTTTTCTTACATGATCAATTGGAAATTTGTACGCGATTGATCTGTTGCCAACCCATGATTGGTGAGATGAGCTTGGCTTTTCTCGGTTTTCTAAAGGTTTTAAGAGTATCTGTACAAAAAACACATGGCAAAATTAATGGGATCTTGGTAAGAAATCAGACAGTACAGCTAATTAGAGACAATTTGTCTTTGTTATTACCAGTGGCATATTCTGAGAAAATTAATAGGTATGCTGTACTCTACTCTAAAAGGTGGGGAGGGGGGGTAAAAGACCCTCAACTTCTGTTGACCAGGAAAGTCCAAGGGATACTTCCCCAGGAAATATTTGAACATGGTTGCTTCTAGAACAATGGTTCTCAAACATTTATTATTTCCTGTTAAAACCTGTAAGCTATCTTGGGAAAATTGCCATCTTTCTTTTTTCACTTATCCTTATCTTTGTTTGAATATCCGCCTTTACAGCTTACAACATTTTATGAATTCATAAAAGTACATGTGAACTTTACACAAAGCGCATAAAAATGTGAAAGCACTGATAATTATCATCTACTCAAATTGTAATCAAAACACAACACACTAAAGATGATTGCAGTACCTAAATAATCGGAGATTTAAGTAAAAATGTTGAGCTAAAAGTGGTATGAGCACAGTCCTGACTATAAGACAGACAGACCTTATTCAATTGGCCATGTAAATAAATGCATACAGTCCACACAGTAAGAAATACCCAGATCAAAAAACAAAACATAAAGAGTATAATGAAATGGTATATGAATCAAGCATCCATCAGATCTTGGTGGGAGGGAACCAGGTGGATTGTCATCCATTGCTATGATTAAAACCATTTATTAAATCTTAGTGCACTTCACATGATACCGCTTGGAAACAAACAAGCTTACCAATAATTTGAGAATGTATGCTCCAGAAGATATTTAGATCCGTAAACTGTCATAACAATAACAAAGGGGAGCTTTTCTCCTATTAATACCCTTATCACTATGTCATTGGTGTATATAGACATTTACAAATATATTTTGCTGTACCAGTACAAGTAATGTGAAAAGAGAATTTATTTTAAAATGTTTTGCTAAATCATTTTGAAATGGTGAAATTACACTCCTGACTGTTGAGATTATTTGATGTAGAATTATATAAAATCAAGAGTATCAGGTAAATAATGTACACTACAAAAAATTAAGAGAATTCGAACAACATCTTAAACTACAGGTTAAAACTCCATAGATACTTCATACTAAAGAAAAAACAGGAAGCACCGTCCCGTCCC
>CABFOW010005759.1:0-39055 GCA_902141385.1 Timema californicum
TATATACACATATATATACACATATATATACACATATATATACACATATATATACACATATATATACACATATATATACACACACATCTGGCTTTCGGTGAAACTCACTAAACACTTGTCACTTAACAAATATTACCAAATGATAATGATTAAATAAATATTTGTATATGTTATTTGTATACAAACTAGAATTATATTGCAAGTTTCATCTACCCCCTTGTGGTCCTTAAACTGTCGGCATGTGTTGCGGCTAAGGATGGGGACATCGATGGGATATATGTGTGTGGGTTCGTAATTTATAGACAGCTTTGGTTTTTAGGATTTATTACACTACTTTGCACTATTACAACATGTGACGTTACTAAGAAGATACTAAAAAAAATTCAAACACTTTAATCAAGAGCTCGTGACAGAAACAAGTATAGTTAGTAATCCTTAACCAATCGCCTTGAACAGGGATACCAAACTACGGCCCACGGTTCACATCCGGCCCGCCACAAGATTATATCCGGCCCGTTCCAATATTTTATCTAAAAAACAAATTAATGGTTTTTCTTGGTTATTTACTAACCGCACAGTTTATTTGACATTTCCAGTTTCTGTCCACACGCGTGCTTCCCCCATGACACCAAGCCAGATTGCTGTCGGAATTGTAAACCCTCATTTTCAGTTGCAGGCGCCATTCCTTATACCGACAACGAAACGGCTTGTCTTGTGACGATTTTTAGGTAGATCCAAGTCTCCCGGCAGATGGTTATCAAAGGAAAGTTCCGAAATATGTTACCTGATTTTTTTTTAATTTTTTTAAGTAATTATATTGACTAATTACTTAAATATGATTTATTACATATACATTGATTCATTTCTTAGAGAGATGAATCAAAGCCAATCAATTTATCAAACAATGACTGGCCTTGGAAAGGGGAATTTTTTTATAGACGTGACTGGCCATATGACTTGAATCTAAATTTGCATGTTGAAACAAATTTGATTTATGATCTATTTGTGCATGTCAAGGCAAAAATTATGCTACTTGAAGATCAGGTGAACGTTACTTCGTGGAAAAATATATAAAATATATTATGTGGAACGCATAGCTAAAAGTTTTGAGACCGCTGGCTTAAAGTAAGTGTTAAGTTATTAGCCCTATTAGCTCGAAAAATACTACTATATATACTACAATTGTGCCTGTTTTCCAAGAGGAATGCTGACAAAATTTTTAGGTTTTCAGCACTTGTGTACTATTGTTCACTCACTCATAAAAACACGTTTATGTACCAGTTCTGTCCCTCTAAATTCCCAGCATTACTATGTTGAAATAAACAAACACCTCAATTTATGTCATGGCGATAGCACAAGGAGGAAAATATAAGAAAAATATTATGTCTAAGATTAATAATTAATCACAATTACATTTAGTTGGATAAACTAATTTTCATTTTCTAAGACAACTAATTTTATTAGCTCACCATTTGAAATTATAAAATAATATATAAATAACATCAAATTTCACCAAATATTAAAATAATATTTTGCCCGTATGGAGAACCTAAGTATTGAATCTTATCTCTTTATCCACATAAGTTTGCTCCACAAACACAGGCGTTGATGATATTTCAAAATTTTAACATATTATTTAATTTATAATAGGTAAGATTCATTAGTTAGTCAATAAACTATAAACTATATATTTCTACATGCTTTATGTTTTGCTGTCAAAGAATAGCTAAATTAAAAGGTGTTAACATTATTTCCTCCATTATTTAGATTAATATATGAAGCAGGACGGTAAAACTAAACAATTATTTTACACCCACAACTGTGTGCCCTTAAGGTCATGTTTACTGGACAGGGAGGTCAGTTCGAATCACGTCAATATTTTATTGAAGGTGGTTTTACCTAAACTGTTTTTCACTCCTCCTGCTCACTATTTCAGGAGCATTTTATTTTATTTATACATTTTTAATTCATAATCTGTAAGTGAAGATAAGTCACATAGCTTGTTATCAAAATAAGACATGGAGAACATAATCCAAATGGGTATAGCTATTAGAACCCCAATTTTGTTTGGTCATTATTTAGCAGCCCATCTTACTACCTGTTCAGGTTATACTCTTATGTAATAATTACGCTTATAGCTAAGGAATGAGTAAGGTTGAATTTAGAGGAATTTTACCCGCATTTGCGTGTATAGAGATAAAGGGAAAAATAATTGTGTACAAACTATATTTAGTACACAAGACTGGGACTCGTACCCCGATCTGGCAGACATCGGCAGTCAATTCTATTGTGAGAGTTACGCCTTAGAGTAAACTGGGAAACCACCAAAGTTGGTCCTACTAATTCACTTGATCCCAACAAAGCTACGGGTAAAGGTATGACGTTAGTCCATATGTAGTCGTGGTAATTTCACTGAGACTCTGACTTGGAAAGATGTGCAGTAATATCACTCATGAATATGCTTTCACCCTTCTACAGACTAATAATATACTTTGCCTCTGTGTTAATTATATCTAACAGCGAAACCTTATACAAAGACACTTATAAACAATGTATAGACAAGTCTTATAATCAATGTACTTCTTCAAGAGCAAAGATAGGTGACCTGGCGGTCCAGGGGTAAGGTGTCAGACTTCTATGCTGGCGGCTGGGGTTCAATCCTCGGTCCCGGCACAGATTTATCTGATTACTAAACCCTTCCTACACCTCTGACAATACATCTTGTGAATGTGGGGAATGCCAGGCCTCCAACGTGGTTCGGATTCCACGTTAAACAGTAGGTCCTTCATTTAATCTCACAATCACCCTACCTTTACACATTAGCTTAAGTGCGTACAACCCGAACGGGTAGTAAGATGCGGTGCTAATAATAATAATTCAAGAGCAAAGCTGCCCTAAGACTATTTCATTTCTTCTTTGCGCATAACACTAACACCACCAGTCTACATAAACATATTGATATCCTCCTAGATAGCTGCGTGCTAAAGAAAATAGACAGAAATAGATACCAAATACTCGACCTATTGCGAGATCTTCAACTTCTGGGACTATTCCCTCTTTCTGCTACTTTGAATTTGTCAACACTTCACCTGAGAGATATTTTTTAGCACCGTGTCTTACTAATCGTTCGGGCTATACGTTTATTTCCTAATCACGCTGATGTTTTTAGGTGTGAGGAACTATATAAATTTTTAGGAAGTGTACCCAAATTTGTGTGGAGGGAGAGTGGGTAGTCATGTGAGATTTTAACTTTGATCTCCCCGACATTGGCAGTCTAGTCTACTGCAAGAGTAGGGCCCTAGACCATGTGACTATTGAGGTGGGTAAGGTCAATCATCGTCTCATAGATTATATAAATCCATAATGTAATAAACCATTAATCACCTTGTACTATCAACATAACTTTAAGAGTGGGGCTGCCTTAACGATAGAAATAGTTCCTCTTCAACATCAACCACAAGTGAAACTTTTTCTTTATCATTAACAACGTGTGTAGACTGCCAAGGATGGGGAGACTGAGGTTCGAATCTTGGTTGGGTTGACTTGGGGTGGTCTTTCCTAAATGGTTTTCCACTCTCCCTACTACACGCAAATGAGGGTTCAATTCCTCTAAATTCAACCTCCCCAATTGCTGATCCATTAGCGTAATTAGTACTTAGACGTATGACCCGAACGGGTATTGTGACAGGGTGCTAAAAAAAAGTGTTTTGGATATCTTAAATGTTCAATATAAACATCTGGTCCAAAATTTAGCAAAGCCAGAACTCTTTGATCCCCCAAATATAAAGATATTTCTCAAAACCGTACAGCTGCATATGATGAAATAATCAATAATAAGCCAGTCATCACCTGTAATGGAAAATTCCTGCTTGATTTCATCTTATCTTAGTGTGTCTATCCGCAACAATGCCCTACTAGTGCTAAATATTAGACTCAAATGGATTTGACCTATTTTGAATGAACTGAAGGATACTAAAGGTAGATTTGCAATTTAAATGTAATTTAATCGGATATATTTAAAAGGGAATATTTGAGAGAAACTTAAGCGTACGCTACTTAGAATGGTTAGTAGGACATGTAAAATATCTATAGATAGATTAATTTTATTTTAAAATCCTATTTCTGACTTTCGGCACTAAATTTTAAAAATATATAAAATGTGTACAGAGGAGAGGAGGTTATTAACATATAAACTTTATTAATAAAATTTAATTGAACTACTAGCAGAACTTAATATTTATCACAGCTGAAATTAATTTTTATATTGATTCACCTACAACAAAATCAACAACTAAAGACTATGTTATTTTAGGCATAAGAGGTGATATAAACTGTTTTTCCACGACAAATCTCTTGTCGTCTCTAGAAACCTGCCTGGAGCCAACATACGAGAACAAGGACTCTGCTATGATTTAATCTTCCAGCCGGGGTTTACTGCAGTTTTTACTACCTACACCCCCTCCCCCTTATAACCCCCTTTTCACTCTATATACCCTTTCCTCTTTGTGATCCCCACATCGCAATCCTCTTCAATGCACGGGTACTCTCTGATTTCCCCTATTCCCACCCTTTTTCACCACCGTTTTCTTTATGGGAAACTTTCGAATTACACCAAAACATCGAGAAAATACTTTGTGGAGAAAGATTATTGTCTTACCTCTTTGCATGTGAAGTGACTTTGCCCTTTAGCGAGAAGTTTATAGTAGTACCTCTTCTACTTTCTGTTTTCCTAAGAGTACACAGTGGAGCTAGTATTACATTTTATTATGATTACTTTGCCTTGAATGTAATTTAGTATGATATTTTTATTGTCAAAAGGTGAATTCATAATGCTTGGGAAGTCTACGTGTTTGTATGTGCCCTATTTAATAAAAAGCGATACAAAATATTTTTGTAAAATTGATCTTGTGTTGTCAAAACGTGTGCGTGTTTATTTTATTATGAAATTTTAACAAGAAGAATTTTTATCTGACTCTTACTAAATTTATTTAATATTTTTTAGGTATTAATACGTCAGGTCATGTTAGGTTAAACTGTTACTTATATATATTAGCACCACGTCTTACTACCTGTTCAAGGTATACGCGTATGTGTACTAACTACGCTATGCTAGGGATGATGAAGATTTAATTTAGAGGAAGTGTACCCTCTTTTGCGTGAAGGAAGAGTGGAAACATATTTAAGAAAAAAACTCAGTACACCCGCCAGGGATACGAACTCCGATCTTCCTGTCATCGTAAGTCTAGTCTAACATGAGATGCCTAAGACCAAGGGGCTCCCGAAACAGGTTTTAGATATTATATTGCTAGTAGCTAAAAAATAACACTAATAATTTAGTAAAATGTGATATATTTTAGCGAAATAAAAAGGTTTTTAGCTATTTAAAAATAACTTCCTTTGAAAATTGTATTGCATTCATGTTCTTATGATAAATATCTTATTTAGTTCTCTGCATCAGGGTAATTTTTTAGTACTCAATCATGCAGATAGATTTTAACGACAAACTAATGGAACTTTTTAATAAAACTATCCACTGTGGACCTGCAACAGTGGTCACACGGTCTAAGGAACTTAGCTCACAACATAATGCATTGCCAGTTGACAATGGGGTCAAGGTTTCAAAACCCGGCTGGCTGCATTGGTTTTTTTTTAAATTGATTTATAACCGGGATTTACCTATTCTCTTAACAATAATTACAAATTCACTCCTCTAAAGTAATTTCATTATTCCTAATGCCTATACTATATGATTATACCTAGTGCTAAACACTATAATAAAGCTATTTAACTTATTCCATAGTAGGTACGCTAAATTAGTAAGGGGTCTTGGGTTGAATTCCTGGCCTGGTTAAAAAATTGTAGCTAAGATATAATTAAGATTTTATTTATTTTATGGCTGTACAGTTGGACGCTGTATTTAAATTAGATTTAAGTTAATTTGTAAGTCTTGTTTTGATAAAATTATTTTTTTAAGTAATTTTGACAAAATGTTATAGGTGAAGAAATGTGCTACTTATATCCATATATTTATTGATTTAATTTGTTTTTGCCTACGTTACTTATTAACCACTCCAGACATTCATATATGTACTAATGCTGCTAATGTGTTCTGTATGAGGAAGGTATATTTTATATAAAGTGTATACGCATTATAGTAGAGAGAAGTATAGTATAGTAGATATTGGAAAAACATTGATTAAAAACCAGCTTCAGTACAATTGGCCGGGATTCAAACATAAATTTGGTTTTAGCAAGAAACATCAAGAATTAAATCCACTTTACTAAAAACTGTTTTCTAAAAGAATTTTTTTTAATTTGTTTAATTTTTAAAGTAAAAATATTAAATTTAAATTACGTTACTATAAGAGTATTCGTATCTTTACTACGTATAGTGAAATTCTTATGCATCTTTGCAATATAAATTAAATCAAATTTAATTTATGTTTTCATTATTTCTACTAGTTTTTCTAATAGCGGTAAAAATATATTGTCGTTATTATGGCACTAGAAAGCTCCTACTGAGTTTAGTACTGATTTTAGTACGAAAAAGAGATATCTGTATATGGTTGAAAAATCCTTTAAATCTTTTTCGATGGCTACGTAGATGAAGCATAATTATGATTATGTTTGTCAATAAATGTGAAAATAAAGCTTGAATTTCTTTATGGTGTATTGAAGTGATAATCCCCTCTCTTTCCACGTAGATTGATGGTACATTTCCTTACAAACTCTAATCTGTAATCTATCCATCCAATTAGTGTGAATATACAGGTAACCTTGACAGGTGTAAGACGATGTGCTTGGAAAGGTCCTCGAATAAGATTTATTCTAGTTATTTAACGAGCACTTTCCAAAGAGATCAATTATATCAAACAATGAAACTTGCTATGAGAGGTGGAGAAAGCGCTTACAAAATTTTGCCGGGAAAATTATTTTCTCATGCCTTCTAGGGTTCTTTTACACGTCACGATCAACATGGGACCCACGGCTTTAATTCCTCTCTAAATAAAGTTGTACTAAGGGTTTTTATATCTCAGGGAAATTACGCCGACATCGTCTAGATCTTAACCCAAGAATATCGGGTCCTGATACGCGGACTTTACCTCAAGACCACCAAGGTCAACCTAAAATAAGACTTGAAGAGTTTAATCCAATCGTCTGAGCCACTTTTACATTTAAACAACCCTCTAACTTTTACTAAAAACTTCCCAAGGGTGAAATTTAAACTATTTCTACGCATCTAATTAATGTTTCAAAGGTGTTCATTAAACAAGAGTTTCTACCATCTACAAGTACTGTTGAAATTTAATTAAATGTATTCTTTCTAATTCAGAGAGACATTTTATAGTTTTATATACAGAGTTAAATGACCAGCGATAAGACCGTTGCACTTTAGACCGCTCGGCTGTGCGCTCTTTACTAATCGCCGAAAGTTTTAGGAGCACCTGTGAGATTTCCTGCCGGTGGTTTTGTTATCTACCGCTAAGTTATCTGCATAGTGGTTAGAAGAGTTGTTGTAACTTTTGCGAACAAAGTTTTGGTATGATTTTAAATAAAACTAAACTTAGAAGCTTTAAACTAAGTTGAATCTACATATATTTATTAAGGCTATATAATATATGTATCTATTGTAATAATTTGATTTTACTTTTGTGCACGTGCTAAAGATAGTATTTAGCTTTTATTGTAATTTTCGGAAAGACAGATTTTTATCGGAACGTGACCAAAAAGTCTTATATAGCAAATACTAATTTAACCTATAATGGATTTATGTGCCAAGTCAGAGAATTGAACCCGGGAACCTAAGTTTAGTTGGAAGATGCATTATCGAATATGATGCTATGTTGGAATTATTAAATTACCAGTAAACCCTTGTGAAACTTTTGCACGTTCAGCCTCCCCCCCCCCTGCTAAAAAAAGATTTAGTCCTTTGTTGGGTTGTTGAAATTAAATACTCAGCGAAGTGTATACACAAAATAGCAAGAGAGATAATTCTCGTTAATTGATACAAACAAATTGTTAGGTTTTTCTCTTAGCATAAATTTTAAGCAAATAATGTTTTTAACGATAACTGAGTATACTATTAGAGAAGTTGGTAAAATATCCTTTCCACTGATACCTTATTTGTCGCTGTAGTCTTTGTATTAATTGATAAAAAGGGATGTTGACAACAGAAATAATATATAGGATAACTTTTAGAAAGGAACTTTATTGACAATATAAAAATGTTTGAAAACAGCTTGAGTACACAAATCAGAGACGTTAAGAATAATCTAACCAATAAAAAAAATTAAATTCTTAAATTTGTGAGTGCTATACTGTGACTATGTTCTCTGGTGGACGTGATTTAATAATATTTACAAAACATGTTCTTATTTTATTCAGTTTTCATTTATTGTTGTGGAATGTAATGATTAAATATGATACTTTTAACTACATATAACATTTTTAATATAAAATTTAAAAAATAATCTTATTTTCTATTATTTGTGGTGGAAAAGTTATTAAATTTAGCTCAAAATTCCACAGTTTTAATTGAAAAATACCCCGGATTTTGGTTTGACAATTCTTGAATTACTGTAGGCCTTTTCTTAATAAATGTATGGATTAGTTGATTAAATAGAACTGAACCGACATCTTTTATATAGGTATTTTATTTTGACTAACAAATTCGTACAACTTGTATCTTAGCTCAAACACAAAATATAGCCCAAAGAATAAATAAAAATTTTTCTTAAAACGATTTTTTAAAGTAAAGAACGTTTCGTTTCAAAGGATCATTCTATGAAAAGATATACAGAATTAATAACATTTTCATTTGAGATTTTAACTTTATGCCGTTAAAAGAATATTGAATTAAAAGAAGATTATTTAATTCATGAATATTTGCTTACGTTTCTAATTAACGTGAACTGCTGCTCATCATTTAAGGGAAACTTTTTGGGAATGTTAAAGTACAGATTCAAAGTGAATTTTCCTAATAGAGTTTTCCAAACTACTAGCTCGAGCTAAACTCTTTGGAGAGTCAAGAGGGGGGCATGCCAAGAGATCGGTTTTCTCATGTAGGGGGGATTGCGTCTTTTGTATGAGAGCCTTTATCAAAAAATTATAAATAAGTAATTATACACCACCAGAAAAGCAAGGAAAGTCAGGCCGTCTGCCAAACTCAAGCCTCCCATCATTTTGATATTATTTTTAAACCATCACTGGAAAGATAAAAATCTTTCAAGTGAAGATCTTTATAAAAGATAAAGTCACGATTATAATATGAATTCTTATACACTCTAACGCTACTCAAATAATTCGGTGTCCCCATAGTCTAGTCTCAGGTGCTACCCTTGCAATAGACTAGACCAATGAAGATGGGGATATTGGGTTTCAAACCAGATCGAGTACACAGAGGGTTTTTATAACTAAAGGTTTTTCCACTCACCTTGCACACAAATGAGGGAAAACTTCTTCTAAAATTAAACATTACTAATCCATAATCATTAGTGTTATCAGTTCACAGGCTTATAGCCCTAATGGGCGGTGCTAAAAACCAAATTGAGTTCTCGTTTTCAGAGTTAATTAAACTGGAAAACATATTAATATGCAGTAATTGATAGGCTATGCAAGTGTTAATTTTATACTTCTGCAATAAGAAAAAGAAATCTTGGGCCGGGTGGGTATATATATCAATCTAGATATGAAGGACATGTTTTGACGGATATACAATTACTCAAGTAATATTCATATTTTTATGCGTTAGAGATACCTAAATCTTGGTGTTTAATGTAGCAATAAATATTGATTATGATCATTTAAGCCATAAATAATTATTGATGATTTTTCTTATTTTAATGTTTACGTTAATATAACTGTCGTATAATTTAGCTTTAAAAGTATTTATTAGCATTTTATAGCACATTCTAGGGTAACATTCTGTAAATAGTTTAAATGTATACACCAAAATTGTCGATTTTTACTACTACTACTAATACAAGGATCATCTACGTGGTTTCTTGATCTCCCTCAATGTAAATTAAGGTACACTACAAATTTTGCAACGCGAGATTATCGATGATTCTATAGAACCATCATTAATTTACACAACTTGGTTCATACAATCAAAATGTTTATTACCAAAATGTTCAAAGAATCAAGGATTTCATTTTATTAGTGTTTCGTGTAAAACATTTTTAAAATAAAAATCTCTACTAAGATAAGCCTGCTTATCTGTATTTTTTTAATTGAAAATAATATGAGGAATTATAATATAATCTTCATTATTTTCATAAGTAATGTATGCTACTGTAACGTGCGTGTATTTAGTAATACATCCAAATGTGTTTTGAATTATATTCCATAAACAGTATTTAATCTTACGTTCACCAGGGAGATCATTTGAAATAATAAAATAGCTTCATTATTAATTTATGATTACCTTAAAATAATTAAGCCTAGCTTAATGCGTATCCGTATTCACTTTCAAATTCACATCCGTTGCACAACCGAACACATAATAAGACGACATATAGTAGTACATGGTTTAACACACTCTTCGGCATTTACGAACCTACTTTGTCCAGGGTCTGACCCTGTGGTATGTTTATTGTTATTGAAAATGTCAGTTTGACTGGGAACTACCTTCGGAGCAGAATGGGGGGTATATCGGGATCACTGGGGGCTAAACCGATTCTGGGAATGAAGCCTTAGTTTCCTAGTCATGATCCAGTTAGAAGTTTACAAGTTAATAATTTATTTTATGTCAAAGTTGTTATCACCAGGCGAGTCTTATTACATATTCCCATTTTGTGTTTAAATTTCTTAGTAATATTATATTTTACCCCAATTTTAAGTTTAACTTATTAAGTGGCATTCCTGAAGGGCTGAGACTGTTTAAGAGTGATACTTTTTCAAAAGTGTCCTTACAATTTACTTAATCGATGCTCAGATATGTAGCAGTTTCGACGTCCAGGAGCCTCAGGACTTCTTAATTGAAGCTTTTAGCATCTTTATCGCAGGGGCAAGGGTTCGTATAGTACTGGAGTAATTCAAAACATTACTGGCACGCAAGTTAGTTCTTAAAGTCACCGTCCAGTTGGAATCATTGATGATTATAATATCTGGTACCTCAATCACATCATCTTATAATCCATCACAGTTTTTCTCAGGTTATCATTCCTGAGCGTAATTAAATAAGATCTGTATGTTGGATCCACCGATAATACGTTGCTGCTAAGCATGAGAAGATATAATTACGTCCAGAGAACGCTGTTGGTTTGAACCAAAGCTGTACTATGAGTGTGAAGTACCACAGAGAGGTATCACCGTAAGTCTCAAGCAACTAGAATTATTTTAGAGTCAAATGGATGATTTAATTTAATGATTCTCTTCTAGAGTCAATAAACGGCTTTAGGTGCATGACTTGGAGACATGGTCAACTCGTCCCAGATGATTAACTTGGCTTGTGTAAGGGAGGCTGCGTCAGAAGAAGTCATTCTCATACTCGATGAGGACGTCTATCAGTGCAATCGGCAATCTAAATATATATATACATTTTTTACATTGTAGCAGAAACACTCCCCGCGAAAGCATATATGGAATAATATGCAATGTTACAGAAATATTAGTAAAAGAGGAGCATCTCTGTCAACCAAATAACTTCATAAAAAAATTGATTGACAAGAGATGTTCCTCTTGTCCTAATGTTTCTGAAACAGTGCATACCATTCCATATATTCTCTTTAGTGGAGTGTTTATCGACGTATCTCAGGGTATATCAGTAAATGAAAATATTATAAGATAAAAGAAAAATCCTGTACAGTGCACCTAACAGTTTATTAACTTTTTCCTGTCACTAACTTGTCCACATGTCATATGGTCTACTATTGTTGGAATTCGTAGTAAATCTTTCTTCCGTAGCGTCATAAAAAAGTTAATACAAGGATATTTGGCCACAGTTAAGCTAGAGCGAGAAAAAAGATGAGGCTTTCCATCATAAAATCTGCAGTTGCTTCAAAAGGCATTTTAAGTTTATTAATATTAACTTAAACATGGATTTCATGCTCGAAACTATATAGGCCAGCGGTGTACTGAAGAATATCTTCTACATAGCATTTTTAACCAAGATTTACTCCACATTATACATTTTCATCCAAGTGCTTTTGTTTAAGTAGCTCTTCTCATCACGAGCCTTATAGATTTATACCTTAATAATGTTTTAAGTGTTGTGTTAATTTAGACTTGTGTTTATAAATAAAAGATAAATTAAGAATTAGATACTAAATTAATACACTAATTGAAGCCCACTATCTCAAAACGAAAGCTTTATCCTCAAAGAATGTTCTCAGTGCATTTTAAAAATGCAAAGCTATTGTATATTTTACCCTGGATTCTTTTTTTTACTCGAGCTGTAGTAAACCTTCGAGTGACGTCAGTGTTAGATGTCACCCCAACACTACTTTTTATTGGCCTCTCCAATCTCTTACGTCATGGAGGTAGCTTTATCACATCTCTCTGAAAGTCAGAACGAATATAAAATATGTTACCATTCTTGAGTCAATTTAATCGGAATATTGCATCTGTTGAGGTGAAGGCCGACCTTTTCTCAGCTATGAAATGAATAGTTTCTTCAAATATTAACTAATCAAATAAAAGTTTAGTAAGATATAAACTATTTTTTCATATTCTATCAAATAAAACTCAATTCTTAACTTTTCATTCAAAATAAATTACTTACATTTTAACATTTATTTGATTGACATTTAATAATGGTATATACAATTTTTTATGTGCAATAAAAATCAAAAAGTAGGTTTTATAGTCTTCTCAGACCCTTTTTTTTGTCTTTATATTTGTCTGTATTTTCTTGGGGACGAACTTTATATGAAGGTTTTACTTGTTTTTAGATTTCAAATAATAATGATATTCTACTGCTAGCTGATTTAGGAAAAATTCGCTCCCATTTATAATATAATTAATAAGAATATATTAAAAATTGTTTTGTACTTTTATTTAAAAAAAGTTTCTGCTCCTCGTTCTAGGACGATAATTTGATAAAATTATATTAAAAATTCTATAGCAGCTATTGAGCTGTATTTTAACACCGAATAGTGATTAAAAATATATATATATAAATATATATATATATATATTAAAGAAAATAAATTCAGACAGTTTATTATAAAATAGTTTGGTGATATTTGTTTATTTTATCTCTAAACCTTTATTAATACATTGATCCATCTCTGATCAGATATAGGATATACAAGGCACTATATCTTCTGGTTTAGGCTGGAGCAAATTGCCACTTTCATTGATCTGTCTCGGTCTCACTTGAAAGTGGCAGAGGTGTGAGCGATACCAGTAATAACATTCAATTAGTCAGTTGCTGTGATTAATATATTTGAGGTGTCACTTGTAGGATCAGATGGGGTATGCAATCCGGTGGGCTTGGAGGACTTATATGCGATTGCACTTTCTGGATCAGTAAGAAAAGCAACTATAAATTACCTCACTTCTTAATTCACTAATACGCTTATTCAGTGAAGTATAGACTTTACAGTTGACGGTGGAACTTTTTAGGATCCAACCAACCTTTGAGTTGAGTACTATGCATAGATATAGCTGCACTAATGGATAACTAAAAATTAAAAACAGTATTAAAATACAGTTAAAACCTCATTTTTGAGTAAGACTTTAAGACTATGTTCATATGTGCTAATCCTCATTTCAACTTCGCTTCACAATAAAAGTTCAACATCGTTCACTTGTATTGTCTACACAGATGAACTCCTCGAGGAAGCTACAAATGGTCTAGTCAGAAGTTAGTGGAAAAATATATGACTTGAATAAAAAACTGACCCCGGCCATAGGCTGGATGTGTGTAAGTGTAAATGAACTTCTACGTGGGGCCTTTTCATTTTATACTTTGTTTGCTTAAATCCATACACTATACGCACTTACGATAAAGTGTAATGGAAAGGTGATTGTGAGATGAAATGGAGAAACTACAGTTTAACGTGGGATCTGAACCACAGTGGAGGCCTGGAATTCCCCACATCCACAAGTTGTGATTAAAACACGTCTTGTAAGAGGTGAAGGAAAGGTTTGACCATCAGATAAATCTGTGCCGGTACCGAGGATTGAACCCCGAACCCCCAACACAGAAGTCCCGACACCTTACACATAGGCCACCAGAACACCCAATAAATGTAAATCACATGTTTAAAACTGTCTCCAGTTCACCAGGAAAGGATTCGTCCACCGACATCCCCTTGAATGGCAATCTGGTACAATGCGAGCCTAACAACCTGGACCCCTCTACCATCGTCTCAGTCAAGGTATAGTTCTCACGGTTGGAAGCCATGTTTTCCTGTCCAACGGGCAGTGACTGATGTCCTTCTCTCACTCTAGTAAACTAATCACCTAGCGATTGGCAGATATTTCATTAGTCTGTCGCCGTTGTGGCTGGCCTTAGGGGTAGGTTTACTTCACACGACTGTCACGAGAGGGTGGAGTTCAAACCCCAACTGGTTGCGATAAGTCTTTTCCATTTAATTGTTTTCTAAGAAACCTACTTTGTCTTTATTTTTATTGCTTTATTCTCGCCTTCCATCAAAAAGTTTAGTTTGATG
Source organism: Timema californicum (assembly GCA_902141385.1). Taxonomy (NCBI): domain Eukaryota; kingdom Metazoa; phylum Arthropoda; class Insecta; order Phasmatodea; family Timematidae; genus Timema; species Timema californicum. Next base: position 14,622 of record CABFOW010005759.1, read on the forward strand.
ACTTGGTGTTTTACTGTGGTCTTTTTATCACTGTATCTTACTATCCATTCGGGCTATTCACACCTTTTCGCTAATCCATTATAGATAAGAAAGATTGATTTTAGAGGAAATATACCAAGATTTGCGTATAGGGAGAATATAAGGCTATTAGGAAAAAATACTTAGAACACACGATTGAGATTTTAAATTTGATATCACCCTCATCGGCTAATTGACACATAAGAGCATGCAGCCACAGAAGTGGGTAGTGTATATGCTAGTTTTTTGTTTGTATCTATTTTATCACTATGTCTTTCAATCCATTATTAGTATATGCTTGTGTATTAATTACGCTAATAGTTTTAGGGATACGCTAAAACATATCAATATATTATGCTCACGTCAATCTGTGATCAGTAGAAAACAGATAAAAAAATACTCATATTATTTTTTAATTGAAACTCTTTGATATTTGTATTATATGAAAAAACTAAAAACTTTTTCAATTTAAGCTCAAAGAAAATAAAGCAAATATTCAAAAAATATTGATTACATAGTAGCATTATAAAATACGAATATTAAATTCCAAAATGTGATTGATATGATCTGATTATTTTTTCTTTGCATTTATTATAATTTTATAATTTCTTATATAAACAATATTTAATTCTGAACGATTTAAAAACTAAATAAATAATAATATCCTAATACATAATTTAGAACTATTTTAAGTTAAGTTTTACTTTATAGATATTGAGAAATAAATTGAAATAACAAAAGATATTAAATTTGTCTTTAAAATATAAATTGACTTAATTTTCTATGTTATATGGATTTAAAATGCGTGACCATTTGTGCAACATAAATCTTATAACCGTTATTATATGAAATATGATCGCGTTGCTATTCCAGCCACGACGTTGCAGATATTCATTGGAAGGAAACTTTAACATAAAATACTGGTATAATTTATGTTGTAGATAAAATATAGTAAAGTACTTTGACAGAAATCGTGGATGTATTCCAAATTACCTAAGAAAGTGTTATTGGGTCTTGAAAATATATAGGTTAACTTGATAGGTTAACTATGATTAAGAAAATATGGAGGTTCATAGATGTGAACTCTTTCTTTTCCAATACAAAAGCATTTTAATTACTGTATTTAATATAATCAAGTAAAATTAATCAAATACAATAGGCAATATTCGAGATGTTGGGAGAAATAAATAATCGAAAATCCAGCTCTTTTAGGTTCTGTCCATTGATCTATATAAGTGCGCAAATATTTTAGTTTTCTAGGTCATCTGGGTGCTTCTAGAGGTTGCGGAAATATACACAAACTTTAGGATCTTACGTATAGATACTCGGACTTATATTTTGATAAATACAATCCATATCAGTGGTTTAATGCTCTAAGACAGTGGTTCCCAAAGTGGGCAGTACCCCCCCGAAGAGGATTGGTAGTAAAAATTAGGTGGTCGTTAAGAGGCAAGGAGGGGAGTGAGGGGTCATTTAGGTGGTTTAAGTAATTTAAACTAGAAGTTAGATAACTGGTCTCAGTTCTTAAAGCTTAAATGATTTTTATATTTTTCTTATAAACTTTTCTAGTAAATTTATTTATGATTTGTGTCAAAATAACTTTTTCGAAAAAATTAATCAATTAATTAATTAAATCTATTCATTTAATAACTATTGCATCTTTATTATCACACAAATTCCAAAACTATCTAGAAATATTCACAATATACTGATCTTTGTTTTATTTATGCATAATAAAATTTGTAGAATGTTAATAACTTGTTTTTAATATTATTTAGAATAAATTTATAAATCCATAATCTTATTAGATAGCTTAAGCTAATTTTATTATGTAATTAATCTTCAAATAAAAAATTATGTCATTACTGGTTTAGTTATTCAAATTCATAAATTAGCTAGACAAAAGTTTTAATTGAACTTTGAAAAAGTTTGTCGTTAAATTTTAGTATTTTTAATTTTATTGTGCTATATATCATCTTCCTTATTATGTCGTTCATTTTACTGCTCTGAATAAAATTATTATTTTATAGTTTAAGGGGACACGCGAAATTAGTCAATGGAACCAACTAGATCTGAGAACCGTTGGTTTTAGGCGTTACTCTTGTAATATGTGGGACCACCGATGACTGGAAGATCGTATTTGAAATACTGGTCGAGTGTACAGAAATGCATTGTCCTTTAATGGTTTTACTCTCTCCCTCCACGCAAACTCAGGGATACTTTCTAAAAAATTGCAACCTTACTTCTTATCTTTGACACATTAGCTTGATTAATATAGTACATATATATATATATATATATATATATATGGTACAACCCCAATAATAGTAAACGGGGTGAAAATAGAGAAATAACTTAAAACTAAGATCAATTTCTTCGAGTTTCATCATTAGTGAATTATAAAACATTCAAATTAGTATTTAAAAATTGAAAACTAAATAAATTCAATATTCTCGCAAACAACTTTATAATATTTTCTAAATAGCTTATACTGTCCGTAACCAGCTAGAACTATCTAGTCATTCTTATCTAAATTTAAGTGCCTCTTATATACAATATTTCTCTATAAATATTTAGAAAAGTTCGAGATATTTTTATAGTAGTAGTCGACTCGCCATGCTCATGATCAATCAACACTGAAGTTGAAGGTCATAAAAAAATATCTGACATTTTACGATGTAAAAGCTTGCAGGATAACAAACAAATCAAAATTATGTTTACATATCATTCATATATTGTGGTTTTTAGCAAGTATTCACTTTTTAAAAGTCAACACATTAAAACTAGTGTGAAACTTCAAGATATTTTTAATGTATTATTGATGTTTATCACCAAAAAATAATTCATCATTATAAATTAAGCTAGAATACTGTTTGTATAGCGCTACTTTGTATAAGTCTTTAAAATACTTTATAGGCAATCAAATCTTTACTATAAGCTTAGGATGCTTGTAAAAAAATTAATGACTAAACATTTAGCTCAACTTTATGTGTATATAATGAACCAGATTTTGTAAACAACCAACAAGTCTGGCTACAAATTTATTCGTATTCTGAACTAATGCCAAATGGAAATTTCTAAACAAGACACTGTAATTACCTACTCGAGTGGCCTTCCTCTTTGAAGAAATACTACCTGATATTAAAAGATATTCATGTAATAAACACTCATCTACTAAGTACACCATTATATTAAAAAATGTGAGATATGAATGATAACCACCAAATAATTAAATATAATTTTTAAGGATAGCTATGCATCCATACTCTAGCTAATAGATAGATCACACTATTATATATATTTACAATGTAAATTGCAGAAAAAACAAGCTTTATGTTCAAAATTTACAGTACAATAGATAAAATTAATTACTAACAATTTTTACATAGTCCTATATCTAAATTATTATTATTATTATTTGACTTTAAAATTTTTATTTTTTATAATTTTTAGCGTCAAATTCTATAGTAAATTATATATTGTAAGTGCATACTTATTTGAAGGTTTATTCTGGCAGGAGGTTAATCCACGCTTGTACATTTCCTTGGAAGTCAAGGGTGTTGGGTTGCCATCCTGTTTAGAATAGCATATAGCTCATATAGATTGCATCCTGTTGACTAGCGAGCACGGTGCGACCGATGGACCTTTCTGGCTGGTGAAAATCGAGATCAGCAAGTTTGTGTGTGAGAATATATAATTATTGTTGAATGCAGGGAGCAATGGTGAGTACATGTGTGGTGGTATCTAGCATGTCTGACGAAATTACGATATAAAATGTGATCTGGTGGTTAACCCCGCCGGATGGTCGATCGCGGGTCTATAGAGAGGGTTGCGAGTCCTATATCGTGCCTGCTCACTCGTCACGGGAGATCTACCCGGTGACTCATGTAGTAGTTTAGCATCTTACTAGATTAATAAATATATCTTATTGGACTAACTCGCCAGTTTCATTCCCCAAGAACCATCCATCCCAACCCCTACCGCTCGGGGTCCATCCTAACCATGTAGGTCCCTACGGTGTCGCGGTAGTGCTGTAGTAGGGCTGGCTACCGGGCACCCAGATAAAACCAGTGACCTTACACAGTTTTGTCAGAAGTAGGACAGACACGTTAAAATATTATGATAATGATACACAGCAATACAATTCAGAGCTTAAAACCATTTCCTTGAAATTGAGTTGAGTGAGCTAAATGCATTATCGTAATCTTACATTTAATTTTGATTATATTAGACTATCTTCTATTTACATAGATATGTAGAGAAATTCTTAAATAATACAAGCGTATCAAATCATAATAATGCTTTAAACTGTAATAATATATATATATATATATATATATATATATATATGTATATATATAGGCAAAACAAATATCTTAAATGCTTTAAAAAATAAATAACTATAATTTAATATATGAATATATATTTTAGGTATATTGTCTTATAGAGTAAACTAAATCATTAATGGTTTAGTTACTTACATCTTTAAAGTAAGTATATTTTGATAATTGATTTGAGAAATTTTGCAATAGCTTCGATAAAATATTAAACAACAAAAAAATAATGTTTTTCAATGATATTAATAGGTATAATAAATTAAAATAATTCTTTTAAATATTTTAATGTTAAGTTGTATATAAAAATTGCTGATCCTTCATTTTATGCGATAAAATAGAAGCCTTTTCAAGAAGTGATTACATTCCATAAATTATTTTGGCCCAAATAAATCTCCAGTATCAACATAGAGTTGCATTTTCTTCTCATGGTGATACCAACAGTTCTTGAATATTTTTCATGGCGAAATTAAATCAGTGTCTTTTAAATGAAGCGAAAAATATGTAATTAACTATCCCAAGACACCCCTGACAGACATTATAGAAATTTAAATTATTCCAATTAGGAATAGTTGAAGTATAAACCATTCTAGATAGCTTCTAGTATCATTCAAAATTCAAAATGTGTATGATCATCTTGTAAACCATTATATTTTTTAAATAATTTCTGGATTAAGACTACTCAAAATAGCTTCTGAGCATCAAATTTTTAAACATTATCTGAAAATAGGAGGATTGGACAGTTTTTTAGCTTAGTAAATCAAGTTACTAAATATAATACTAATTTTAGATTTTCCCACTCCCTATACAATAAATAATTCACTGCCACTGTATTTAACTGTCTTCTAGGGCTGTCAATACATGCTCCCATTACCCGGGACACATCAAGATGTAGGCATCCTTCATGGATATGATTATCTGAGCTCAACCCTGGGTCAATTTTGGCCCATGGTCCGCATGCGAACCATCACATACTTTTATGTAGCTGGAACGATATATCTAAGAAATAAATTAGGCTTGGTGGTAGAAATATCAGAATTAATAAATACATTATGTTAGAAGTTTAACACAATTTCTCTCAACACATATAAGCGAGTGAACTCTAGTTTGAGATGATGGACCTGCTGTGTAATAAAAATCTAAGACAAACACAGCTTCATGAAGAAATAAGTACAGTGCATTTTACAATTTTTTGATTCTGTTCAATTCTGAAATATTCAAAATTTGGCTCTAAAAATGCAGGTTAATCCTATATTAATTAACCTATGTATGTGAGACAATATTTTCTATACCGTACTTTATCTAAAAAAAATCTCGTTTGGTGCAAGCGCTACCGATCAAAATATACAAGATGTTTTATAAATATCAGGTACTAAGTTTACACTCTGAATAAAGTAAATGGTGGAATAAATTAAAAATGCGCACTCATTTAACTAAATTGTCTTTTATTGGAAAGCCACTAATTTATTATGTTTATGTTTTCTAACATAATATATATATTAAATTGCAAATTGCAAATTGTAGATGCAATTTAATATATATTTTCCTTATAGTTTTCAAATTAATTTACGTAATTTGAGTCTGAGAGCGAGGGAAACACCCTGTATATTATCCGAGCGCGGGTTTGATATTAATTGGTTGTATATACATTTCAATGTAGTTCCCCTGATTTATTACAAACGGTTAAGACATTATAATTATTGAATGACTTCCATCCCTCTGGTACCTCTGTATCAAAGTCACCATGTATAAAAAAACACGTATTATAAATAAATTGCTAGACAAACCAACGTCTATCTCGGTGGTCGTCCGACATACCAGTCCCTGACCTACCGGCAAGCAACAGCGCAACTCCTATGCCAACGATACCCAACGGCAGTCNCTATCACTGGGCATTATATTACGTAGCATTATTATGCTACAAGCGTAAGCAGTGAAAAAATAGGTTTTCTCCAACTCCACTCTAATTATTTTGATTAAAATACAAATTAAAATCTTAAAATACCAAATACAATACAATAAAATACAAATTGGTAAGCATCATTTGTGAAAATAAATCTCAACTTGTTACCTTTTTATCAGAAAAATAAAACGGAGCGTTAGTAAAATAGTAATACATACTCTTTATTTTCACCCGGAGGCGCTTGTAGTTTTTAGAAAACATTTATTAAGAAATTGCACATCTATTAAAAGTTATGAATTTGATTAAATTAAATGTGAGAATTAGTGATAACATTCCTAAATTTGTCTTAGATAAATTTTAATAAAAAGTTGTGATTACCATGAGATCATGTATCAGACTGAAAATTTGTCATATCTGATTAAAATCAGTCTTTCACACACATTTTACATTTTATTCTCAATTTTATAAGTGAAATATTTGTTTTGACACTTTCTTAAGAACCAATTTGAAAAGGTTTGTCTTATAAAGGTTACTGAAACTTGGGTTGACGAATAAGATATGTCTGGATTTAATCTTATAACTGAAAGATTCACATTAATCATAGCTCTTTTTTTTTCTCCACACGAGCACCATTCCTCAAGAGTAGCAAACATCCACACGAACCATTCATCATTTGACATACTCGGTCTCACACCAGCTATCTCCTTTACACCAGATGCTAGACTTGTAATTTTTTTCCCCATCTCTCTCTTGTATCTATCTGTGTATACTCCTTTATACCTTCATTTTTCATTACTTTTCATTTGGAGTGATAAGTAACAAAACTACTCTCACACATAAAATTTCAACGCCAAGTATCATTTTTATTTTTAATGTTTTGATCAAAGAGATGTCAGTGGCGACATTTTTTCATACTTTGAGACTCTATGACATAGGGTATGTGTTGTTAATAACATACCAGTTTATTTTCGTGTGTGTATGTGTGTGTATGAGTGTGTGGGCAGCTATAATATATACCACGTGGGAATGAAACCCAGGGACAAGAAGATTCTATTTATGTTTTTATATCATGGAAGTCAATCAAACTACTAGTTAAGTGCGCATATAAAATATAAAGATGTATGCACTTGAGTTCTGGACGTTAGTGGCAAAAATTTAAACAAAACAATAGTTTAGCATGGTACCTAGTGTAGTTTTTTATGTATACCCTATTTGATATATTAATAATCTATTAGCCTGACACTTTATTTAATCGAAACTGTGTTTGACTACTGAGATAGGCGTCCTGGGTTCAAATCGTGGCGTGATCTAAAAATTAATCAAAGGTAAAAATATGTAGATTTCCTTTATAACAGTCATGAATTAGGCTGAACATTGTGTGTATGTGTATATTTCAAATTCTTCCGTTTACAAGACTTGTACCAATATAATATGTTGATTTAAAAAGTGCATATTAAATATCTTATATTTAATAAATATGACTCTTAGTTAAGTAGATTATACATTTTTAGAATACAATTTTACCTTATAAAATATTCTTAATAAAAATCGGATCTTATAGTAACAAAAACATTGGACTGCTATTAAATGGAAGCGAATTTAGGAACTCCCTTGGCTCTCGTGAGGTAATTTATAAAATTTAAATTATTATTTAGTGTATTTATAAAAATATTATAGTTGTAAAATGAAGGTTATATTTATATAACAATTTTTTTTGCAATATTATTTTTAATTAAATCTTTTCAAAAGCAAATATTTGGGGATAAATAGGAACAAAGATCAAATTATATAATAATAATAATAATAATATTTAAAAATATATTTTCTACTACACCTAGAGGTACCGTATAGTTTAAAAAGATAAGAAGTTACAATAAATCTATGAATAGGTAGTACAAATAAAGACATGTGCGTATCGTAATTCTTAGGAAATTAAAAACACTATTTAGTTCGTGAACATTTTTGTGTTAAATATTTAATCCCAGAGCCTAATTTATTAAAATTAAAATAAAACCAAATCTGCATAGGTATAACATGATTTTGATTCGTTTATAAAGCAAATAAAGTGCGTGGGAAATATACGTAGATTTGTAAAATGGTAAAGAACAGAGCTTTAAACTAATAGGTTATATTTTTCGAAATCATTTTAACAAAACATATAATTTTATTGTTTCTCACAAATTACTTTTAACGTCAAGTTTGGAATAAATAAAATAAATCTATTTCATTTCGCTTAGATATTGTTGTTTATATTGTCTGAAAAGAGTGTACGAATTATCGGAAATGTTGACCTCCTAGGGTTCGTAATAAAGGGATCGTACTATATTACGTAAAATACTAGATTGCTTGTCGCTATGTCAGTATTTTATTTCGGGTAAGATAAGAGAGAGGTATTTGGTGCGAATACTCATTGCCTTATTGAGAGGACTGATACGTGACACAACCCATTACGCTTAAGTCCGGTTTCAAACCCTGAGGTGTCGATAGGTCATGGGTATTGGGCACAAAATTGGAAAGGAGGGTTTTCTGTCTCGGCTGGGTGCCGGGTTCTTTAGTATGGTATGAAGGAGAAGAGGTCGGGTTTATATTGCAGATGGAAGATGAAAATTTTTCCCAGATATGTTTCTTTCTATTTTTTTCCTGGAACATTATTCATCCGTTTAAATGTAACGATTGAAATATAAACGACCCCAGTTCTAAAGTTTAAGTTTAAGTTTATTTTTTATTTTTTTATGAATGCGTCTTGTTACTTAGTCTAGGAGATGGCCCATGTATTGTTGGAATTTTGCGTATAGAGTGTTTCTTTTCAGATATCATTAAATATGTGTCTAAAGGATTTTTTCATCTTGGGTACATGACCTGAATGTTATAAGTTTTTTTTAAAATGGTTGCCAAATATGGTTAATGGTTTTAAGCGTATACCAGAACTTTATTTGTAATGTAACTAAGTTTTTTATCAAATAAAATCTCTTATTCGTGGCACTGCAACTAATCACATTTTATTTACATATGCTCACATACATTTAAGTGAAATGCAAAATATTTTTTGAACACAAGTATTTTATTTATTACGAATATTGCGGCAGTTTGTTGTACGCTTGCAAAATCTTGGACATGAAATTTCTTTTTTTTGTGACATGAGCAGACAGTGTTTATGAAACAATTTTTTCAAGTGTAGAGATGTCGACAATGATCAGGAATAGTTTCACGGGTGACTCGGGACTGCAGTTCACCATCTTCCTCTATACATTCACACAATGATGGGAGAAGGGTGGGTGCATCAACAAATACATGGTATCGCCTATAACATTGAAAAAATTTCGTTTGATGTGTAATCTTATACTGGTAGAAGGTGACGTGTGCTTCTCTAGATGGAGACTTTTTATTTGATTGTACTGGTGTTCCCAAAAATTGGTTTTCAATAGTTATATTTGATGTTAAAATTCCAACAAAAATATTCTGCGTCATCCATCATTGTTTCACTGAGGTCGGTTTTACCAAATTTTTGTATTAGATATGGTGAACGCTTACCATGCTCTAAAGCTGTAAGCTTTGTGCCAAATTTGCTTGTCATGTCAGATCCAGTGATGGAATGTAAGGCTGTTATTACAATAATGCTGTGCTCCAGGACCTAAATAAGTTTATAAATCAACACTGCACGTGATGTAGAGTGAGATAAAGGAGGAGGCGTTTTGAAAGTTGATTTTTTTAAGATATTTCTCTAGTTCTTGTAACAAACTTGCCTTATCAGTGTTTTTAGAAATTAATCTTTTGTAAAAAAGAGTGGAATAGAAACGAGTTCATGGCACAACAACTGATCAATGGAATATATTCTTTCTCGTGAAACATCAATTAAATGCTGGGCATCAGAAGTCTCATTTTGCGTGGGATTTTTTTTTTTTGTGTGTTGCTGAGAAATTGACATCTTCACCTTAACCAATTTATCGAAAGGCTTCTTGGACTTTTCAACAAATATTTCTTGCCTGAATAGCTTGTATGCTGTTTCTTCTATTTCGTAACATTAAAACTTGAAGTTTTCCTCATTTTCGTCATATGTTTACCAATAATAATGTTACAAATTTGTTTTGAGCATTATATAAATCATACGTTTTTTTGTTGTTTATTGATGAAATCCATTATGTATTCAAGGCGTTCCTCATCCGAATAAGTTAAAGTGGGTTAGAATTCATGATCCAATGTGTAATCATAATCATCTTGGAGATCGCACATCTTCCTATAGAACTGGCTTATGCATAATTTCCCACTGTTAATGATGTCTCTTTACACAACTGCTTGCTTCTGACAAGTAAGTACTATGATGCCTCCATGACCTTTAGCAGGTTTATTATAGACCTGCTCAAGAGCTTGTTCCATTCAAACACTAATAAACTTTATGGTTCCAAGATGAACAACAAAGTTGCCCTTCTTGAATGACACACATAGGGTGGGATATAATTCTTCCAGTTTCTTGCAATCTTCAATATGTACAGCCTCCGTATAGTTTAATTTATTTTTCCAAACGCAAAGAACAAAAGAAGTGCTCTTTATGATGCTAACACATGTAAATCACAGTTCCCCTCTTGGTCTGCTCATATCATGTTGAGGTGCCTATTATATTTTATAAATAATAAAATATTTTACAACATAATTTAAATGCTATTATTATGAATGTGATGCTACAATATGTAAATAAAATGTGATTAGTTGCATTGCCACGAATAAACGCTTTCATTCGGTACCAAATTTGGTTACATTACGGATTAAATGCTGTTAAACGTTTAAAGCCATCTATTATATTTGGCTGCGTATAACCTGAACGGATAGTGAGACTTGGAGCTAATAATAATAATAATAATATATTTGGCGGCCATTTTGAAGAAACTGGCGACATTCAGGTCATGTACCCAAGATGAAAAGCATAACTAAACACATATTTAATGATATCTGAAAGGAAACCCTCTATACGCAAAATTACAACAGGATATGGGCCAGCGTCCCCTCCCCCACTATTATTCAGGTTATAAGCATATTTGACGGTTATAAATGAGTAAGGGTTAAGAAGAAATAGGTTTAGAGGAAATCTACTCAAATTTGCATGAAGGGTGAGTGAGAAACTATCTAGGAAAAACTAACATCAGTAGACTCAACCAGGATTTGAACCTCGATATCACGGTCATCAGTATGCCAGTATAACGCGATAGAGACGCCTTAGACCATTCTGCCCCTGAAGTGGGTATTAAACTTAATCAAATCCAATAAATAAAAAAAGCTATTGGTAAATATGCTCGAAAGAAAGCAAATTATGTCATAAACGTTCGTTGATCTCCTTTAAAATGTTAATCAAATCCTTCACCTAGTCCGAAATGTTATCATTTTTAATTCATCGCGATCCTTTCACGTATAGAAATTATTGTGATCTTCAAATAAATCTAATTAGAGATTTTGATAGATACCAATCAATCATGATCCACCGAGACTGAAAACTTAATTTTCTCGCTACCATGTCTGTCTGTCTTACTGTGTATCTGTTTCTCAGCCCTAAACAAAACTCATTTTACCAATTTTGGGCTAAAACTTGGAATCTATGTTTTACGTCTACCCGCATTTATGTGGAGAGAGTTGAAACTATTTTGTAAAAATTACTCTCATAACATCGACCGGAATTCGAACCTTGCTTTTTCTGTAATTGTCAGTCTTATCAATTGCTAGAGTGACTCCTTGGAGAAAGGGCCAACGAGGCAGGTCTTGGACTATTTGTTTGGCTATAATTTCTTAAAAATGGCACAGTAGTTTAACTTGATCCTTAGACTAAATATCTATTTACATGTCACTTATGGCCGGTATTATGACTACCGGATAAATATTACTATCGGGAGGTTAAAGCTAGTGACCAGATAAAGGTTATCAACCTCTTTTATAATCAAGTTATACATATTATGATCTGAAATTATTTGCCGGATAGCTATATGTATGATAACTATAATTTTATCCAGAAAACGCAAGAATGTTACTATTTTTACTGGTGCGCGTTTGGGTATAAACGCTGCTGCTACCACTACAACATAGCGAGTGGTGACAACGCTCAACCTTTGTTTGATAATGGCGGCTAAATCAGTGCGAGGAAACAGATAGTGTCACGTGGGTGCAGAAACTAAGATGTCTTACAAGTACTAATATCTATGTCTGCCAAAATGTGGTCAACATTTTGGTTCAATGTCAACAAAATTTCATTGATTTTACTCACATTTAAGTAATTTGTTCTTATATAAGTATAACATTACAAATAGCTTGTAAGCTTTTATAAAATTGTGAGTTAAATGTTATAACTTTATATATAGTTAGATCCTGGGCCTGTTCTTACTAAACACGTGAACCAAGATTTTAACCTAAAAACAAATTCTGATAAGTGAAACTTCATGAAAAATAATACGCCACTATGGCAACACCAATTTTAACTTTCAGATAAAAGTTACCATGTGTTTGAACCTCCCGATAAAAATGTAATGGTTAAATACATTTTATCTGGTAGATAAATGCTATCTGCCGGTCATAGGATGCAATTTTAATTTATCGAATGGATAAAAATATTTAACGACCAGATTAATATTCATCCAGGAGTCACAAGACCGACCCTTAGAGATTAAAAAAAATTATTTTAGGTTAGTTTTTGAATTATTAATATTATGTAAGTTGATAACGCATAAGTGAAGATCGATCCTCATCTTATAATATAAACTGTGAGCCTTAAATATTTTTTTAAATAACGTAAACGTTAATAGTTGTGAAAGATATGCCACTTAGAAGATAAAAAAACAATTCTCTAAATGAGATTTTTTATAGATACATACCCTCTATTGGAATTGGCTTCAATTAAAAAAACTTTTTTTGCTCTGATACACTTTTTATGTTCTTTTCGCAATCAGCATTTCATTTTTGTTTTGTTTTCATTTTAATTGTTTCAAGTTTTTTTTTGAATGGTTTACATGTTAAAATCTTCCCATAAAATGTGTAATCTTTAAAATCTTTAAGGTCTGTTTCGATTCCTAGATAATATTTTACTAACATCATACAAACGTTGTTAATTTATGATATGCTGTGAGATTTTATAAAGATAATGGTTTTCATAAACTAAGTTGACTTGTTTCAAAATCATTAATTTTAAATATGGATATCAAATGTACAAATGAATGTATAAAGGTATTTTTATATATATATTTTAATAACCATGTCTCACTAACTGTTAAAGTTGTATGCATATATGATAATTATTATAATAGGGCATGGATGAGGACTACATCATTTTAGATGTAACCTTACTGCATTTGCGTGGAAGGAGAATGGGAAACCATTTAGGAAACACAACTCCCAATATATCCGACCGGGATTAAAACACTGTTTTCCACATCGGCAGGCCAGTCTAACACCTGAATGACGCCTTAGGCGATTCGGCCAATGAAGCGAATATTTTCTTATCGGGGAAAATATAACAAAACCATACAGAGCTATCCAACACTGTTTAGTATAAAGTCCTTTCACTGAGTAGCACCTTCACCGATTGTATGCCATTCCCCGCATTGCTAAGGGGTTGTGAAGCGAACGTGCTCTCTCTCTTTCTCTTAAGTATTTAATTAAAATTTAGAATGGAAACAGAAAGTCGGAGTAAGCAAGATACAAGTTTTACGAAGGTCGGGATTAGAACGGTTCAAATATCAGATGAGCTCGCTAGTGAAATCTACCACCAGAATTAGATACACCAGCCTACCTCCACACCAGTGGGCCCGTGAATAAGGATGTCAGTCTAGTATTGTCCGGGTTTTACGGCGGCTGGAAGGTTCTGTGTTCGAATACTGACAAATAGTGATGAGGTGCTTTTTTCACTTTATTAATTTTTTTATAATCTCTCGACGCAAGGGTAGGTTCATTTATTTTGAATTGTACCTTCTTTATTCTTACCCCATCAGGGTAAATATACTGATAGTCCGGAAGGTTAAAGACACCTCAAGCAAGAAAAAAGAAAAAAAAATCTAAATACTTTTTCTGGTTGAGATATATGGGTTTATTCTTTACTATCCTCCCCTATTAAAATTATTATTTTTTTAATCAACACGTTTAATACAAGAGTTATTAGCCAAATAGTTGCCCCTCATCGGTGTTTGCATGGTCCAATACGTCATTCTCGTGTTGTGCCAGAAGTTCAGTGACGAGTAGATCATGATTCGAATCTTGGTCGGGTGTACTGAGGGTAATGTTGCCCAAATGGTTTACAACTCTCCCTCCACGCGAATTTGGGTACATTTCCTCAAAAACTCTACCTTAATTATCCTAATTCCACTAATATAATAATGAACGTGTACAATCCAAACGGGTAAGGGGAAGATAAACAAAATATTTGCAAGATGATAATAATAAGGAAAACAGCTTAGTAATAAATTCGCCTTTATTACTCCTAAGAAGGGAAGGGAAAAGCAATCCTAAATGCAAGCAGTCTATAAACTAGCCTTGAACTCACCGTCAATGGAGATATAATCCATAGAGAGCTTAGAGGTCAGTAATAAACAACGTTACTCCGTTGGTAAAAGGAAAGAGATCTAATGTCTACAGGAAGTTACATGGAATGAGGGAGGTGGTGGGGTGGAGGGTATTTACATCATAGTGTTACGTTATACATCATATATTATACTTAAATACTAATTTTGAGAAAAATAATTTAATATTAATATTTTAAACGTTTCCTTACATACTAACGATTCTGAGCTGCATTAATAAATCTAAGCTTTGAGTTTCACAAATGCTTCCTTATGAAATAATGACATTTATTCATAGTAGGAACTTTTACGTAACACGGGTTGCAGGATGGAAGGGAAAATTTAACGTCTATATCGGTGACAAAAATCGTAAGACAAACATTTACGTGTATTATGTATGATCGCATGTACTGTGTGGCCACCGTTGCAGTTAAATATATTTTTTGGAATATATTTCTGTGTCTGAATGGTCTAAGGCTTTAATTTTTCAATATATTTTATTGCCAAAGATGGGTAAATTGACATTCGATTCCCGTTCGGTTGTATTGAGGTTTTTTTTCCTAAATGGGTACGTTTATTTGCTATCATATCAGTTTTATGGATATCCTGTACGGGTTTTATCACATGATACATTCATACTCATTGCTTGGAATATTTATAGTTAGCTAAAAGACCACTCTTGACTTAAAAAGTTTTTTTTTTACCAAACATAATATAAAGATTTTTTATTCTACTCACAAATGATTACTTAAGCCATGGTACATCTTTCTACAAGGAAAACTAATTTGTCAAATAAAAAAATCACATCTATATTTAAAACGGAATTTTTCATTGTCCACCCAAAAGTAGAATCAGGTATGTGATGCGTATTTAAATATGTTTTATTTAGAAGAGGAAAATTTAATATATGTTCTTTTCTATCACCCCTCCTCCGTTTTTCAATTTGGGAAGACACACTACGTTTTCCACATGACCTATTTTTTCAGGGGAAAAAAATGGATCTGGTCTTTTGCGTAAAGTAATTGCAAACCACTCTATTTAAGTATAAAGTTTATTACATATTGTATGTACTTTCTAAAACTATATGTACGTACATAGTGTTGTTGTTAGACTTTACATAGCTCTATTAAGTGGCACTAGTCAAAAGAATAAAACAAAAAGATATAAATAAAATAATTTTAAAATGTTACTATTTAATAGTACTACTTCCGCTTATTTTAAGGAAACACTCTCACTATGAACTGAAATGTTAAACCCAAAACCTAAATCTTGCTCGATTAAACCAAGGGGGTTTAGAAAAGGTTGTTTCCCAAACTCCTTCACTGTGAATACTTACTCATCTTAAAATAATTTCCTCTTTCTTAGTATCAATCAGGCACATGAGACTAAAATTGTTCCCTTAATCTTTTATCTAGAAAATTTTTCATTTTGGAAAAATAGCTTTTTATAACTTGAAAGATTTACAAAATATTTAACCATAATTACTGTAGTTGCGATATTTCAAGTTTTAAAGTTTAAACTTCAATTCAATTTATCCTAAATACTTTAATACCATAAAAGGTATCAAAAGTGTTTCATAAAGGGCTTTGTTGCTGAATGTAACACTTAATATATTATCTTGTGTGACATAATATGTTATACAATATGTTTTAAAGTAGATTTTTTAATATTTATATATCATAGATAAAAACTTAAAAACACCCCCTCTTCCTTCTGCATTAAGTTATTTAGAAACTTTTTTTATTTGCTATAATTTGCTTGGAATTTATTATAAGTATATTATAATTAAGACATTTCAAATAATTATACATTTGACTTAAGTGTTTGTTGACCACTTTCACTCCACTCCATTCCCCTTTAATCGCCCCCAACACAATATTGATTGCTTTATGTATACAATGTAACAGGCTCTAAGTACCACCTAGCTCAATTCAACACCATCTTTTGACGGGCCCCAAGCCACCACAGTGAAATATTTTACTATTCAAAATTCACAAAGAATATTTATCGTCATTATAAATATTCGCTAAAGGAGCTAATTATGTGATTAAAAAGAAAAGATTAAAATCTTTGTACATATCGAATCTTACGGATGTAAAAAAATATATTTCAAGGTAATATATATATATATATATATTCAAACAATAAATTGTAAATGTGAATAAGCTGATTAGTAGCTGATGATTGGGTTTTGATGAGGAGGGAAAGGGAGAGAGTAGAGGGAGGAGATATTCCTCCGTACTTTCTCCTCAATTTTTGAATGTTATACGGCAAACTCATGCATCACATATTGATAAGAGATGAGACGTTACGTACACAATAGCCTGACAGAGAATGCCAACATTCATCTTTGAAATGAACTTACATCATTACCATAAATGAAATTTGAACGGAAATTTTGACGGATGGACGTGTTTTATATTCTCCTTTTATTTTTTAGGGGAGGTTACATTTGTTTATAAAAAAAACTTCAAAATATTGACGCTGCACTGTATCTCTTTCTCACCCATAGCCTGGATGATTTTTATTTAAAAAATAATAATATTACAATATTAAGCTGCCATAACAGAACCACCACTAGTATCTTAAATAAAAAAAATCACTGTGTTTTGTAGGTTGCACAGAAGGAATACTAATTTTTACAGGTAAGTTTATTAAAGAAATGAGTAATACAGTTTTATATTTCTTAAAAATGACTAAGTGTGAGTTCATGTAGCTTATGTTTACGTAGGATGAGTTGATATTGATGGGGAGATACATCTTCTGTTACTTCACAAACATTGTTTAAGAGGTAATGAAACATGTTTGAATTAGCATATTTAGTGCTTAAATTCATTTATCCGTTATATTATCTATAAAAATAACTATTTTATTAATATTTCAGTAAACTATACCACTAAAACCAATATCTCAATATGTTTATTAGATTTTTCAATTTCTTGTGTTTTTTCCTTGTTTATTACAGACGGCTAAGATTCCCTGTGTATATCCTGTTTTCTAGGTGCTTGGCAACACTGTCTAGTTATCATTAACTTGTCTATCACGCCGTAAAAACAAAATATTACTTTTTATCTTATTTTGTACTGAATTAATCATAATTGAAATGTTATTGTGGCAGCGTTCAACAATCATAGTGATTATAAGAAAAACGTATAGCTTTATTCAAAACTGTACGTAATTTAGAAATAGCTTAGGTCCTAATTCTTGGTCATATGTAATAGGCCTACTAACTCATGAGATTAGGAGATACAAATTGAATTAAATTAGTCAAATTAACATTAACTAGATGTATTTCTAATAAAAACAATAAAAACTCATTTTAAAGGCGTAGTTTTAATTTAATGCATTATGTAATTTTTTTAATTCCCTGGATTGTTTAAAATATATATATATATATATACATATTCGATCCTTATTTATGTATCTATACACACAAACAAGTTTCTGAAAATTATATTATATTTATTGGTTGAATAATCTATTTAAAAAACAAAGATAAAAATAATGAATATGTGAACGCGTTTCTTTCATTTTGTACTAGGTTATGGCATCTTCGTGATAATTAACATAATTATTTCGATTCTGCTTCTCATTGAATATATTGACCGAAAAAAGCGAGGCTCTGTTTTAACTTGATAATTTGGCATTTCGTCCGTCTCTCTGTCTACTTGGGTCTTTGTTCTACGATAGCTGTCAAATGCGTGAACCAATTTATATAAATATATTACAATAATATTCTTTGAAAATAAGGCGAATAATATAATATATCATCATTATGTACTGTACATAGCTCCAAAACCCGGTTATCCATTTCAATATGGCAGCCGCTCAAAAGTATTCGTTTACAAGCTTATCTCGAGTGATTTTAATTTATTATACCAATAAATCGATCGAGTACCTAGGAAATACTTTAAACCCATTGCTGTTTCCAGCCTATGAATGGGGTCAGTTTTTTATTCAAGTAATATATTTTCCACAACCGGCTTGCTAGGCCTGTCATGGCTTCATATGCCTTATGAACTAAATAAAGACTAGGACAGGCACAACATCCAGTTCCCAGACGTCAATTCAATATTGTAAAAGTATAAACTCACATTTACTAATTATTAATTGTTCGGCCATACCGGAACTCAAACCTGGGACCCTTAATACTATATACCATTGAACAATAACGAAGAATATGGTGGAAAGGGAGGACAACAAAGTCCAGGCAAGAGGGTGGACCTCAATTTGAAGAATCCATAATTGAAGCATTAAATGAATTACTTACAACATAATATTAATGATAAATGCATTGTTAAGTAGTGAGAGTAAGTTACAAAAAAAAAAATCCACGTCGGTTCATGACAAAAGGTAATAGACTATAAGTAAGAATAATTAATCTCAATTGACATAATCATCATAAAAGAGTAGCTAATTTATATTCCTGGTAAGGATATATCACACTAAAAAGAGACAATACTACCCATGCCCCATTAAATTAAAACTTAATTTTAATATTTATATTGAATAATGGCTGCATTTAATTAGAAATAATAATTTTGGGAAAAATACTAATGCCATCTAGCGGCCTCAATACAAATTAAGTTGTGACAAACGTTTTTTAAAGTGATCTCAGATATATTATTTTAAATTAAATATTTATTTCAATAAACAATTACAATTTAATATTTATTATGAAATGTTAATTTTGAAAAGATTTGAAGAATAGATATGATTTGAAACAGAATTTTGAATACAAAACGACCAGCCCCTCTAATGGCAACGCTTAGCTTGTCTATTCAAAAGACAGTGGTATTATGAATACCAATACAGACGAAGCATGGCAATTAATGGTCCTAGAAATTCATCACGTGATCCCAGAAATGGTTAGAGGGGGATTAAAGGTATAGGTGGCTAAAAGAAGGGGAATATGGCATTTGCGTGAAACCGGTAGAATAACTGACGTTAGCCCAGACGCTTATAGTCGTGGAACACCCTGGAAGGATACTTAGCATTCTAATAAGGTCTCGAGGCATCTTTGGTGCGAAACTCAAGACGTCATCGGGCATGGTACGCTACTCTGGCCTTGACTGAAAACCTTTTTAGATCAGGTACCTCCAAGCTACTGCTCGCAGGACACATCTGGCTCGTCCAAAGATGTTATAAGAAAAATTAATTGTTTCTCTTTGTTATTTACTAACCGCACAGTTTATTTGGCATGCCCAGTTTCTGTCCGCAAGCGTGATTCCCCCATGACACCAAGCCAGAATGCTGTCGGAATTGCAAACCCTCATTTTCAGTCGCAGGCACCATTCCTTATACCAACAACAAAACGGCTTGTATTGTGACGATTTTTAGGTAGATCCAAGTCTCCCGGCAGATGGTTATCAAAGGAAAGCTCCAAATTAGGTTACCTATTTTTTTAGTAATTATATTGAGTTATTACTATAAATATAATTTATTACATACATTGATTCATTTCTCACAGAGAAGATTCAACGTCAATCAATTTAAAAAAAAAAGTATTTTATCAAACACTGTCTGGACTTGTAAAGTGGAATTTTTTTATAGACGTGAATGGCCATATGACTTGAATCTAAATTTGCATGTTGAGACAAATTTGATTTATGATCTATTTGCGCATGTCAAGGCATTCAGTGCAAAAATAAAGATACTCGAATAAAAGGTGAACTTTACTTTGTCCCACTAAAACATGTAAAATATGTTTTGCTGCCCACATAGAAAAAGTTTTGAAACCCCTGCTTTAGATGAACGGGAACGTTGAAGTGGGTAGGACGGGTCAATTATCCCCGGGAATAATTGTGTCTAGCTATCATATTTATAATATATCCATAAAGGGGACAGTAGTAACGATCATAATAATAATCATTAGCATGATATGATTATCCTGATTTTGATTGAAAGCAGTAAGGTCTACTCTTCACAAAACTATTAGCATCGAGAACAACATAGGTATGTTTCAGGCATTACATATTTAAAAAAATTCTAGTGTGTTAAGTTTTAGAGTTTATATCCAGAGTACTTAGCAGTGTTTTCCAGAGTAACATAATATATCTTTTTACCACTTACAGACTAGATTCATTATACAACACAAGCAACACGCAGTCTTCAGATCATGGGAAAGAAAATTTATAATTTAGCAATGACCGGTTTATTTGGATATATCGTGGATCGAACTTGGGTTCCTTATCTCAGCATGCAGACGTGCCAACAAATTATCTGAGTTTTAGGACTTTTATTCTTAAAAAAAAAGTTTCTGAACTATTTTATTCCCTCACACTCAATATTTACTGTATTTTGATCAGTCGTTTGTACATAGTAGGATTCTAGTAAGATTAAACGGTTTGAAAAACAAATATTTAATATCAGTCGTTATTTGATTTATTTTTATAAGTTTTAGTACCACGCCTTATCACCAATTTTGAATATACGCTTACGTACTAATTATTATTAAGTGTTGTTGATGAGGAAAGTAGAATGTAGAGAAATTGTACGTGTATTTGTGTAGAGAAAGAGTGAAAAACCATTTAGAAATTAAAACACACTTAGTACGCCCAACCGGTACTTTAAACCCTGATTTCCCCATCTTCGGCAGTTCAGTCAATTGTTAGGGTGATGCCTTAGACAATTCGATCATCAATCTAGCTGTGGTCGTAATTTTTTATTATTTTATCACATTTTTAGATAACACTATACTTATAAAATAATACTATTTAAAATTTCAAATAACAATTTTTATTAATATTTCTTAAACTAAAAGCTACAATTTCAAAGAAAAATAAACATTTATTTTACATAAGAATACATTCTTTCATACATCTCCGTTAAGTTGGATTAAATTTCCAAAATTAAGCTAAGTGGAAAAACATCGACATAATCATCATATTATGTGTACTTTTTTTTGTCTAATAAGGTTAATATATTATTTTCTCTTTACGTTTGAGGGATTATATTATTATATTTTATTATTAACTATTTATCCAGAGGAAGGGTGGAAATAATTTTCAATGGGGGGAAAAACTACTTCTTTTTGTATAGCTTGCACTCGAAAATTTGTTTGTTTCTACAATTATTTTAAATTGCTACAACATAGCTTGTTGATGTTAGCGACGTTTAAATAAATATTTGTTTTATTGGATGGACTCGGTCTGCGTGAACAATTACATTAGAGCGAAACTAAAGTGTTGTTGTATCTCTTAGCCATCGACTAAGTTGAGCACATGAATAAAAAATAAAGTTGAGGTTCCCTGCCATTAGATAAGTTTTTTGTTGAGTTAGGTAAGCCGGAATTTCCCAACCTGTGGTTCACGTAACATCAATGGCCTTGGGTTTTTTTCTATCAGTCCTTAAATAGATTATTATCAATGGTGATAATAATTGTCCTGTAGTTATTTGGAATAGGTATTTGGTATTAAATGATAAATATTGATAGATTATTTATTTCTACAAATTGAATAAAACACGGTAGTTAATGGTCTAGAAATAATATATTCTCGTTGTTTTCAAACGGAATTGATTTTTGTTTTATAAACAAAGAACTTATAGGAAACATACATAAATGTTTGTTCTTACCACATTATTTTTAGTATTGTAGTTTGGTTCAACTATGAAATAGATAAAAAAAACTTTTTAGGTTGTATATAATAATTTTTAAATAATTAAATATATTGTGTATTTATTTTGAGCTAAATGTGTACGTTAATCTAATAATTACTATATCTCTTGAGTTAACTTTAAGGACCAACTTTTTATTTTTAAACACAACAAACAAATGATCTTTACTTTTAAGAGTGTGCCTGTTATTCAGTGGCGTGTTGTGTTGGAATGCCTGGGACCCAATTTAGCTTAAACTGTACGTGATAATTATTCTACTAACTCAGAGCAAGTCTCATTGACCAAGAATATGTCAATGTATTTTAAATTGTTGGGGTATGTAAAGCATAGACTATATGTGGTTGATCTTAAGACTTAAGGGAAATATGACGTAACAGTGAACGGATGAAATTTAAGTAAGATCTGCTTACGCGAGAAAAACTCCTAGACACGAGACTGCTAACTCCATAAGCCAAACACTTACTGCTAAATATTTACCATTTAGATGTTAAATACGAAACCGTGTAATATATGAAATGTTAATATTTTTTCGCCAACACCATTTGGAATTAGGTGACTAACATCTGTAAGAACCAACCCAAAATTTGGGTATATAAATATTTATCACCATTTTAGGTCAAAATTAACGTTGGGATGAACTTTTTTATAAAAATACAAATTTATCAGCATTCATTCAAGAAGCGCATGACCCCAACTTTTTCAGTCGAACTTTGGTTCTAGCTGGGTGCAATAGGGCAATAAGGGTAGTTTGTAGTTCTATGAGAGAAATGTGAGCGAATTAGTAACATTAGCGATTTTCATTAACTAGAGTCGTTTTTTCCTATACTAAGTTATATTTAACGTGCCCTTTAAGAACAAACTTAAATCAGCCTATGATTTACAAACTATTCTCACTCTATGATATACCAAGCACCAATACAATACCCTGTAAATTAATTAATCCCTTTTAAAATGAAACGTAGATTTAATTAATTGTAATTTTTGATCCCAAAATGAAGAGCCGCTGAAAATTCAAAATTTGAATTCAAGAGTTGGAAAACATAGAGCATTTCAAGTACTTGGAAAGTCTACTTACAAATAATTCCTACTGCACCAAGGAAATTAGGCCGAGTGAATCCTTCAACAACAAGAGTTTACTGCTGACCAACATTTTGAGTTTGGAACTGAGGCAGAAACTAATGAATTGTTATATGGAGAAGAAACTTGGATTCTTAGGAAGTTGGAAAAGAAATACTTGAAGGGATTTTGAAATGTGCGGTTGGAGAAGAGTTGAGAAGATCAGGTAGACATACAGGATGACAATTGAGTAAATCCCAAGAAGAGTGGGTGAGAAAAGAATAATCTTGAAAGTGATTCTTCGATGCGAAGAAAACTAGATCAGACATATATTGAAAAAGAACTGTCTTCTGCAAGACGCTATCGAAAAAATGTTAAGGGAAAGAGAAATTAAGATTGAGGATGAATCAAATATTGTATGAATCTAAGGGACGAAGAAAATTCTGGGAGCTCAAGGAGGCAGAGGACAGGGTGCATTGGTGGTCTTGCCGTAAGACAAAACACCTAATAATAGGGGAAATTAGCCTAATATCGCACCCATTTTAAAAAGCTTAATTTATGAATCCATTGGTCTCTAAAAATAAACAATTACCATTGTTCTGGTTTTATTTGTTAGTGCCCTAGCGTATTGAAAGGTTTCATTTTTGTTTTATATGTATATAAAAATTAAAAAAATTAAATACGAAAAATATCAATTTCTATTTTAAGAAAAATAGTGTTCCTAATTTCGCACAGGTTGTGCGATATTAGGCTCTCAATTATGTTACCTTTCAAATTATGTTATGCATGATAAGTAAAAGTCAAGCAAGCATTTAGTTCTAAGAAACTATTTTAATATTGCCATTGTGTTTAAGAAAATGTTTTATTACAAAATCATATAAAAATATATCAAAATTAATAAGTCTTAGAGCTCATAAACACTATAGAAATTTTCACATGAAAAACTCATTTCAATTTTTTACCCCCAGCTTTGAGCATCTA
>CABFOW010005760.1:0-39013 GCA_902141385.1 Timema californicum
TATATACCTAAATGTTGACTGTCAGAAGTGACAGCTGCTAAACACATGTTTTTGCAGATCATATGGTTCGGCGTAGGGATAAATATTTGGTCTGGTAACTTTTCAAAGCTGTCAGCTGTCATTCAGCACCAAAGAAGCCATGGGGCTACTGTAGTAGTACATATTCAGTTCCAGCGTGTTAGAGTTATCGAATATTGGCCAACACATTAATCATGGACATTTAAAAATTAAATGTAAATTATTAATATTATCATGTGTGCTTAGCGTGAACTTTCTGAACCCATTGATTATACCAACCCATGCCTACACATTAATCTGCATTTCGAAGTGACACGGCATCCAGAACCCTTGCCGATAATGTACCATTATTATAGTGAAAGTGCATATTTAAGATTTATATATGCGCCAAAGAAATAATTCTGGGATAACAATTTAACAAATGATATTTTATGATTCATCAACGATCATGGCTGACAAAGTAAGACTATTGAATTAGTCTTTCACTAAACGAATTGAACTGACAGTGTGTGTTTGGGTGATATAGTGAAGCTAGGTTAGATCACTAATGGCACTAAGTGATACAACAAAAAATTATACATAATTTGATAGGCCTGTTTCCGGTAATAGAAATTACGGGAAAATGACTGAACAAATTTGGACAAACGACCACTCATTTTAATGTTTAGGAGTCCAGAATGTAGGGAAAAATAGTAGTTTTACAAGAAAACCCAATTTTCTCAGAGCGTTTTCAGTTTTTAATTCTTGGCTTAGTCACCATAGAAACCGTTATTTGCTAGATGGCTGTAAATATCGAATTAAAATATCTCTCTTTGGCTAAAAAATTATTACTCAATCTATATTTGTTGGTCCAAAGCCATCACTATTTTCTATTTGGATGAATATTTCTCTTTAAATGCTGGTCTTAACACATCTAAATTGAGATTCCTAAACTGGGGTGAAATATATATTTTATTGAAATTTTGTCATCGCCAACTCGCATTTAAATCAATAATATTGAGCATAAGTTGCTCAGTTCGTGAAAATATTGTCTAAGTTTGGTTCCGCGCATGATAAAATTAAGTTTAAATATGTTTTGTTATGTATTATAAGCTCAAAAACGATAAAATGATTTTGAATAATATTTATAACTAGATATTTAAACTATCTAATTATGAGTTTTAATTTCACTTTTTTCAAATAATGGATTTGATGTTCATTTTATTCAAATAATTGGTTTTATTTTCATTTTAGCGAGTAGTAATACAAATACATAAGCTAAGCTAGGATATTTTTTCATTTTGACGCTGCTTAATTTTTAGGATATGATAAATACTTTCTCTCACACACACTCCCTCTCCTCAAACACACACACACACACACTCTTTTGCTCTTCTCCCAATATATATATATATATATATATATCACATACACATACTTTCACTATCACTCGCTCACACTCACTCGAGTTCTTCAACGCATGCTCTCACTCAAACGCTCTCTCTCTCTCAAACGTTCTATCTCTTTAACGTTCTCTCACAAACGATTGTTTTTTAATTTATCTCTAACGCTCGCTCGCTCTCTCTTTCTCTCTAACATTGGCTCTCTCTTTCTCTAATTTCTTATCATTCAAACTCTCTCTAAATCACTCTCACAATCTTTTTATATCAATCTTCCTCTCTCTATCTCCCTCTCACTCCCTCTATTTCAAAATTATTCTTTGAATATATCACTATAACTCTCTCTATCTTATTCTTTATCTCTAATTATCTCTCACTCTATTTTTCACTTTTCTTACTAATCTTTTCCTTTCTAACTTTCTCTCTCAAACTCTCTCTCACAAGCCCTCACATTTTCTCTCTATTTCACACAATATATCACCCCGAATTTTACACTCTCTCTCACACACACATTCTCACACGTGATTTATCATGCATTCGCCATCACATATTATCTTTCTCTCTTTCTCACTATCTCTCACATAACTCTTTCTCTCTCACACACAAACTCTCTCTCTCTTCACACACACACACACACACATACACACAAACACACACTTTATTTCCCTCTTCTCCCAGTATTTCTTTCTCTAACACATACACATACTTTCACTACCACTTGCTCACACTCCCTTGATCATTCTCAGTCTCTTACATCCAATATATCACACTCACACTATCATTTTCACACTCCCTCACACCCTTACACAATCATACACTAAACACTTACACTCTAATTTTCACTATCACATTTTATCACTTTCTCTATCATATATCTTATACATGATTTGATAAGCCCGTTTCCGGTAATATAAATTACGATGAAATTGCTGAATATATTTTGACAAACGGTCACTCATTTAAAAGGTTATTGGTCCAGAATGTCGGTAAAAATAGTAGTTTCCAGCTAAAAAGTGAGTTTCTCAGAGAATGTTCTGGTTTTAATTCTTTGTTGACATCACTATCGAAACTCTGATTTGTGTAGATTTTTATCGCTAAGAAAAATATTTATCTTTGGTTAAAAATAATACCTAAATTTCTGTAGAGTTATTTGATGTAACAAAGAGAGAGAGCTGGGAGAGGGGTAATTTTAAAGCTCTCATCGTGTCGTGAAGGAGAATATACGTTTTGCCTCAAATTAAACATTGAAATATTAATATCTATGTAAAGTTGAAAGTCTTTGATGAATAAACCTTTGACTAGAAAGTCTAGTGAGGAACAGTTGTATATAACCTTTTCCAATAAAACGTTTAGAATTCATTTTAGTTCAATAATCTGCAGTCATCGCTGCAATGATCCGCTAATATATATATACATGCACGTATAATGACGAACGCCCTTACTCACTGCCCATCGCCGTATCTTTGAGCCTCTGGGACTAGAAGGGAGGTTACTTTCAGGACGTAGGAATCAGATAAGATTTTTTTTTTAATTTTTCTAGATTAGACCTCTAAGGGGTGAAAAAGAAGGGTTGAAAGTTTTCCAATTGCATTGATGTATCTTTTGAACCAGTTGACATAAAACCTTGAAATTTAAAATAAAGGTTCATTTCCAAACTTAAGTGAAACAGTTTAAGGATTTTTCAAATTTCATCCTCAAAAAGGCTGAGAAAGGGCAAAAAGTATGCGACTCACTGACTTATTCGCTCACTCATCACCATCTTTCCCCAACACCTGGAATCTTAAAATTGGTCTCCACTAAATGGGGGGCCAACAATAAAAATAAAACACTTTTAAATGAGGTAGAAAGTTAAAAATTTGGCAAAAACTCCTAATAGCCCCATTCATCTTAAAATTTGACATTTTTAAACAGAAATTTACCAGTGTGGTAGAAAAAATAAATTTGGTAGGCGGGTCAAAAGACCACTTCAAATAAATATTAAGAACGGAAAATATTTTTTTTTTATTGTAACTTAGGGAAAGAGGGGGAGTGAGAGGTGGCCTTAAAAGAAAAAAATAATTTTATATGTAAAAGAAAATTAAAATTTATCAGGCAGGTAGAAGTACAACAGATAAACTGATCCATATTTAAAATTCTAAATATCTAAGGAGATTCATAGACGGAAAAGGGAGGGGGGATGTAATTTACAAAACTATTCGAAACAACTATATGTCTGTGTAACTTGAAAATGAACATGGAAAATAATGTATAAAGGACACTCCAAATAATTAAAAGGTACTGAAGATTTTTAATGTATAAGATAAAAGAAGAGGCAAGACTCCAGGTAAAAAAACCTTTTAGGCGAAAATTTAAATTTGCGAGGAATGTAGGGAGGTGTTACACCAACAATAAAATACATTTTAAATATTCACTACGATGAAAGGGCGCTGGAGAAATGTTTTTTATTCTAAAAACTAAAACAATAAACACGTTTTCAATGTGGTAGAAGAGTGATATTTGTCAGGCGGGTTTAGAACCACCCACAACAACCATTAAGTTTTTACCCTTAAATTTCAAAATGAAGAAGCAGTAAAAGGGAAAGGTGGGTTCCCTCAAGGACCCTACAGTTAATATTAAAAAATCTTGTTGGTATAATATAAAATAGAAGTTCTAAATTAAGTCAACAGACATTCCTAGAGAACCGAATTAAATCTGAAAATATATTTTAAAAGTTAAGCCTGGGAAATTGAAGAGTTCGATATTAATACATTATTTAAAAAACTACTTTTCTCTGTGGCTTTTACTCCTTTGTGCCTTTGTAACCTTTTAATTTTTATTAAAATTAAATTTTTCCCCATTTAAAACATTTTCCCAATTTTTATCACTATCTTTTTTTGACTTTCAATCTTTTTTATCTTTTAACTTACCCTTTTTATGTAAAACAATTTGGTTGGATCTAATTTTTACTCTTTTTGCCCCTTTTAACTTTTTCACCTTAAAATAATTCTCCCAGGAAAAGCAGAAAACCTCACTATAGTAATGATCTATAGTTGGAATTAAGTATAAATATGTTAATTGATCGTTAATATTTTTTCCGAAATTCCTAACCTAAAAGTTAATTCTCTAAACTTATGTTTTAAAAAAATATTGTTTCTTTTGTTAAATCTTTTTAATGGGTAGTTTCCAAATAATGGTAGTAGTTACTAATATATGTAAAAGGCACAACGGGCTTTAAACAAATTTTAATTTCACTACAAATAAAATAATTAATTAACTGTTTGTGCACAGTTTTTCTAAAATAAATTGATACGCTCCATACAATGTTTGTTAATAGCTTGATATTGTGTTGGAGTAAGAATGGACAGTCTGATTTTGGTAAGCAGAATAACCGTTGACAGCATTCATTTGGAGTTAATATCAAACCATAACGGATCAGCACAAACTTCTGGTTAGAGAAATGGTATCGAAAGTAAAGTATCGATACTGTACTCATTAAAAGTATCGTAAGAAAAATATCGATACCATACTAGTATCGAAAGAACAGTATCGGTATTGAAAGGCATATAAACCTTTCTGCTTCGTCTGATTGGGGGAATCTTGAGTTGACTAAAAGATTATTTAGTTTAGTTTGTGAAGACCGTGCTCATTAATGAAGGGGTAGTATACTGGTCACCACTCACCCCATCAGGTATGAGGATGTATTGATAAACAAAGATGAAAGAACAACTATGAACTATGATAAGTTAAAAGAGATTGAGTGCTATAGTTTATTCTTGCTTGGCATGCAGAATATGAGTGAGAATTGAGAAATAGTGTCATTTGTTCTGCCTCCACAGTAAACAATTAATCACAGAAAGAGTGAAGATGACAAAAATGTGGTTTCTTTTGATACCGATCCGATACCGGAGTGTGAGTATTGATAGCAGTAAAAGTAACGAGTAAAAAAATGCTATTATCAAAAGGAAAATATCGATATTAGTAAAGTATCTATACTTCTTACACATCCCTAATCCTTGTGTGTCAGGCACGTCATCCGTGTGGTCAGCCATGCTCAAATTGTATATTATTTTTCCACCATGTCTCACTATTCGTTCAAGCTGTGTGTATAAGTAATTATTACGATGTTAATAATAATAATCATAACATCGTCTTCATTTCAAACGGTGATGTTCCCGAGATCGTCAGTCCAATCTATTTCGAGTGACACCTTAGACTATGTGACCACCGAAGCGCGTATAATTGTACCAAAAGTGTGGTGATTGCTCGATGAAGATATTTACACAATCGATCCTATGTCTCTTGCGCTCTGTCTGGGACTGTACTTCCCCTCAGTCTGTGATGTTAATGACGCCTGATAATTGCCCGGGTCTGATATAATTACCCTCACAGGACTATCAGTAACCAAGATCCTTCTCAGCTCTTCACTAGCTTCCAACTTTTTATACCATTTAAAATGATGAATATACCCCCTAATTCACAGGCAGCAGCACCTTACATTCGGAGGAAAAACAAACTAATGGCAGGAACTCGAAAACATCATCAACATATTGTGGATAGTTTGTGAGTAGTGAAGAGTGGGAGTGTAGAGTGGGGGAGTGTAGAGTGGAGGAGTGTAGAGTGGAGGAGTGTATTGTGGAGGAGTGTATTGTGGAGGAGTGTAGTGTGGAGGAATGTAGTATGGAGTAGTATAGAGTGGGAGTGTATTGTGGAGGAGTGTAGTGTGGAGGAATGTAGTATGGAGTAGTATAGAGTGGGAGTGTAGTGCCACCGAACTGACAACGGGGCTGAGTCCCAAAATACATTGACGTTGCAACATTTTGGGTTGAGGAAGGGGGGGTTTACCGAGTATATCTCAGTCAATGCCAAGCACTCACCAGGGTTAGAGGACCAACGGCCGCAAACACAATCTAAAATCACAAATAAGAAAATGAAGATAAATACGTCCTCTGAGCGTCTAATTATATACCTTTGTGAGCCTGACACCTTCAACCACTCTACCACTAATTCAGTTAACATATCTATAAAAAATATTAACAATTCGTATAGATTTACGTGCTGCTGGAAGTAAATGGGGTGTGCGATTCGGATTTATTATCTTTACCTATACATTATATTTTTAATTCGGTACTTAAGGTGGAAAGGGATGCGGTAAAAGGCTATTGTTCTCACCGTTTATTTGATAAAAACCTGTTTTTTGTAAAACAAAATCTTAAAATTTCACAAAATATTATAAAAAGCAGTTTTTTAAATAGAAAATTAAAACTGTGCAGGTAAGTGCAGATACCAGTCGGTCTCTTTAAATTAATAGCCCAATATTTTATTAACTCTCTTTTTTAAAATGTGGTGTTTTTTATCCAATATATTTTTGTAACAATGTTTATTTTTTTTTTATCATGTCTTCTGACCACTCTTAGGTAAATATAATGTTTTCAATGGATTGCATTCGTTTGTGCACTCAATTTATGGGTTGATTAATGTTCAGTTTCAAAGTTTGTTTTCAAAATATATTGGTGGATAATAGATATATTTGGTTTAGGAGTGTCATGGTTAACATGATATTTTAAATAATATGTTATATAAAGAGCGCAGCCAGATGTAGCCCGTCCTAATTTGATATTATTTAATATTAGTCTCTTCATATTAGTTATTCGGACCCTTTAAACATCCTATAAATATAAACTTTTTGTTACAATAGGTTTTAAGATAATGTTATCTATAGAAGTCCAATAATTTAATGTGTGGGATTCAAACTAGCGGATCCGATTAGGCCAACGCTGAGGTAAAACTGAAGGACCCATCTGTTGACAAGCTGGTGAGAACAAGGACGATTGGAACGTGGATTGTGAGAGGAGTGTGTGGTAAAGAGAGGAAATGGTTGGAAGAAAAATTGATATTATGTGCGTATGTGAAACTAAAAGGAAAGAGAAACATATTTTTATGACGAGCGATGGTATCCTGACAATGTGGTCCGGTGTGGATGAATGGGTAAAGGGAAGTCAGGAAGTAGGTTTAATCCTATGTCCAACAGCTTAGCTGTTTGTGAGAATATATGACTTGTGTTATGTATAATTTTATGGGTACGTATGAAAATAGGCACACGTATAATTATGTAGGTTACTAGTTATGCACCGGTGGAGGGTGAAGACTAGAATTTGAGAGTAGATTTTTGGAATGAGCTAAATTAATTATTCTTGAATTCTTGTGAACTGGGTGAAATAATTATCTTGTTAGGAGATATGAATGGATGGGTGGGTACCCAAAATAAAATTCAAAGAGAGTGTTAGAAAGGTATGGTGATGACAGTGTGAACGAGAATGGTATATTTATTGAATCTGTGTTTAGAAAAAGGGTTATTTTAGTTGTTAAAATAGTTTAAGCATAAATATATCTACTTGTATGCATGTAAAAGAAGCGATTCGATAAATTTGATTAATTTTATGGTGTTTGATGAGAGACTTAGAAGTTTATTAAAGTATGCTAGGGCTGTTCGTGGAGCTGAAAATGGACCAGATCACTTCCTGGTGATCTCATAAGTTGAATTGTATTAGAATTTTGTGTGGAATCAACCCAAGAGTGTTGTTATTATTATTATTATTATTATTATTATTATTATTATTATTAGCATCGCGTCTTACTACCCGTTCGGGTTATACACACTTACGCTAATGTGTAATGGTAGGGTGATTGTGAGATGAAATGGAGGACCTACAGTTTAACGTGGAATCCGAACCACGGTGGAGGCCTGGCATTCCCCACATTCACAAGATGTACTGTCAGAGGTGAAGGAAGGGTTTGGTAATCAGATAAATCTGTGCCGGGACCGAGGATTGAACCCCGACCACCAGCATAGAAGTCTGACACCTTATCCCTAGACCGCCAGGTCACCGATCCCAAGAGTGCTAAGCAAGTAAAAGTAAAAGTGAATCATCCTAACCAAAACAAATACAATAATACTCCAAGACTAATCGTCAAACCTGTTTCCCTCGCCAATGCAAGCTCGAAATGGTCATATATTAAAGGTGTAGTGTAAGTCATCTAATATTTTATATAACTCGTCATTATTGTAAAATAAAGACAAACTGCAGCAAGAAACTCAATCTTATTTGTTTTAGAGTACTTTCCCAAAAGGAAGAGGCTAAAACCATAACATATATCAACAATCTATTTTAGGTAACAGAATATTAAATAGGACTGATATTGGTTTTCATACATCGTGTTTATCTGTACAAGTTGTCCCTAACTAACTACACTAATGGAGTAGGCATGAGGAATATATAATTTAAATTAAGTGTACCCGCAATTGTGGAAGGAGAGAGTGGGACATATTTAGGCAAAAAACACACTTTCCTAGAATTCTAACTCTGATCATTGGCTAATCAGACGAGATGAGCTTGGCGTTTGTTAAAGATTGACCAGAGCTATAAGTTGGACTGTTCCCTTAATCAATTATGCTCAGTAATAGAGGTTAAGCTGTGAACAAAAAACATTGATGGATTTCCAAGCAGTAACTTTATCACTTAGCCAGCTGTGCGTCAGAGCCCATAGAATGCTGTGAGTTTGCACAGTAGTGCTATTGTGATCACGGCATCAATTAGAGAAGTAAGGATGTAGAGGTGTTTTCATGTCCTGTGTGTTCTCGGCTATCTTCATTATCGACTCACAAGGTCTCTTTTAGATTCTGTGACCGTTAATCTGTAATGTGCAGGACACATAAGCAATGTTTCCGAAATTAAAATGAATTAATTAAAAGTCAATTATTGCAGTGTGAACATCAAAATATCATTACATTTATTGTCAAAACAGGTAACTATCAATTCAAATTGTGAATTATGTAGTTTGATAGTAACTTAGTTCCTAGTTTTCAGCTTTCTTTGAGTACAAACGCTTGCAAAGATATAGGCCAACGAGTCGTCTTACGTTAGCTAGTTGAACAGTGATTTCTCTGTCTTTATAACAAAAATAAATCTAACCTGCGAGTCAACGTATGGTTTATTGAATGAATAAACCCAACTTTAGAACAATGTTAAATTACAGAATTTAGCAAACCTTTGCATAAAGAGATGCAACGACTAGTTTGTTGAGTGAATAATCCAAACCTTTAACAAGAAGATGTAATAGCTAGTATATTAAATAAATAAACCGAACCTTAGAACAAGAAGATGTATAAGCTTGTCATTAAATGAATAAATCAAATCTATAACAAGGAGATGTAAAAGATAGTCTATTAAATGAGTAAATCACACCTGTAAAAGTAAGATATAAACAAGTATATGAGGGCAGTGAGGGGAAATGTGTATGTGTGTGTGCTGGTAGGGGAAATGAGGAGTGGGGGAAGATGTGGTCGCGCGCGGGGTGAGGGGGGGATGGTCCTGATCGATAGGGGGTCGGGGGGCGGCAAGGGGAAGTTAGAGGAGGGGATGAGTGTGTTGCGGAGCGACGGTCGTGGGAGGGTTTGGGGTTTTTGGGCGGGGAGGGGGGAGGTGCTCGAGGTGTGCGCGCGGAACTCTACGTGAGCTCCACGGGATCCGGGCTTCAATTCTTGGTCCCGACATACATATCTTCCTTATTATAAATGACCTTTTTTTTTTGCTCAGAACATAGCCTTAAAAGGATACTCTTTTTATTTCTAAGTAATGTCTCTCTCTCCCTCTCCTGATCTGCATACATATCTTCCTTATTATAAATGACCTTTTTTTGCTCAGAATCTGGGTCCGGGCTTCAATCCTCGGTCCCGGCAAAGATTACATTTAATAAGCTCCGGGAAACATACATATCTTCCTTATTATAAATGACCTTTTTTTTTGCTCAGAAGGCTACGCGAGCTCCACGTCTGACTTCTGGGTCCGGGCTTTAATCCTCGGTCCCGACATACATATCTTCCTTATTATAAATGACCTTTTTTTTGCTCAGAACATAGCCTTAAAAGGATAGTCTTTATATTTCTAAGTAATGTTTCTCTCTCTCTCCCTCTCCCTCTCCTGATCTGCATACATATCTTCCTTATTATAAATGGCCCTTTTTTTTGCTCAGAACATACTCTTAAAAAGATTCATTCCAAACTCTAGGTATTGTTAGCTCTCAGACAAACCCGGGACGGAAATCATCGGCGTATTAACCGGGGTTTGATTCCCCTGCACCTTACTCAAATGTACCTTGTTCAACTGTACATTGTTCAACTGGACCTTGTTCAAGTATACCTTGCTCAAATGTACCTTGTTCAACAGGACCTTGATCAACTGGACCCTTTTCAAATTTACCTTGTTCAACTGGACCTTGTTCAACTGAACCTTGTTCAACTGCACCTTGTTCAACTAGACCTTGTTCAACTGGACCTTGTTCAACTGTAACATGTTCAACTGGACCTTGTACAAATGTACCTTGTTCAACTGAATCTTGTTCAAATGTGCATTGTTCAACTGAAGCTTGTTCAACAGGACCTTGTACAAATGTACCTTGTTCAACTGGTCCTTGTTCAAATGTACATTGTTCAACTGTACATTTTTCAACTGCACCTTGTTCAACTGAACCTTGTTCAACTAGACCTTGTTCAACTACACTTTTTCAAATTTACATTGTTCAACTGTACATTGTTCAACTGGACCTTGTTCAACTGGACCTTGTTCAACTGTTCATTGTTCAACTAGACCTTGTTCAACTGTACCTTTTTCAACTGGACCTTGTTCAACTGTACCATGTTCAACTGGACCTTGCTCAACTGGGTCTTGTTCAACTTACCTTGCTCAAATGTACCTTGTTCAACTGGAGCTCGTTCAACTGCAGCTTGTTCAACCGTACCTTGTTCAACTGTTCATTGTTCAACTGGACTTTGTTCAACTGGACCTTGTTCAACTGTACATTGTTCAACTGTACCTTGTTCAACAGGACCTTGTTCAACTGTACCTTGTTCAACTGTACCTTTTTTCAAACGTACCTTGTTCAACTGTACCTTGTTCAACTGAACCTTGTTCAACTGGACCTTGTTCAACTGTACCTTTTTCAAATGTACCTTGTTCAACTGTACATTGTTCAACTGGACCTTGTTCAACTGTACCTTGTTCATCTGCACCTTTTTCAACTTAACCTTGTTCAACTGTACCTTGTTCAACTGGACCTTGTTCAACAGGACCTTGTTCAACTGTACCTTGTTCAACTGCACCTTGTTCAAATGTACGTTATTCAACTGGAGCTTGTTCAACTGGGGCTTGTTCAACTGAGTCTTGTTCAAATGAACCTTGTACTACTGTACCATGTTCAACTGGACCTTGTACAAATGTACCTTGTTTAACTAGGCCTTGTTCAACTATACCTTGTTCAAATGTACCTTGTTCAACTATACCTTGTTCAACTGGGCCTTGTTCAACTAGACCTTGTTCTCGTCTGGAGAATAAACTCTTGATGTCAACAATCAATTGTCTCTAATAGTCTAACCATCATGCAGGAATGAATGGTCTCGCCGGAACGTTGCAGAAGGGTCGCGACCAGTAACTAGTGATTGTGTAACCACTCTATGAAACCCGTATCCGGTTTAAAATATTTAGCTAAGTTTGGCTAATTTCTGATTACATGTAGGGTCTACGTGTAACTATTCTGTCAAACCCTGGTTCGGGTTAGAATACTTAACTTGCTAGTATTATTACATATTTATAACATATAAGGTATACTTGTAACTTCACTGAAAAACCCGTTTTGGGGCTAAAATATTAGTTAACATATTGGTTTTATTTTATTTTGATAACATGTAGGATCTACTTAAAACTACAATATAAAACCCGTGTTAGGTTCAAATATTTAATTTGCAAGTTTTATTATATTTTGTTAACATGTAGGGTATACTTCTAACTACTCTATAAAACCCATCCTTCTCCTCTCCTCTGCTAACCTATCTCCCGAACAAGAGACTAACTCCGCTGCTGGCCCATCTTGTTAACAGGAGACTAACACTTCTGCTAGCCCATCTCGCGAACAAGAGAATAACTCCTCTGTTAGGCCCATCTTGTTAACAGGAAATTAACTCCTCTGTTATGCCATCTTGTGAACAGGAGACTAACTCCTCTGCTAACCTATCCTGTGAACAAGAAACTAACTCCCTGTTAACTCATCTTGTCAACAGAATACTTTCTCCTCTGCTAGTGCATCTTGTGAACAGCAGACTATCTCCTCTGTTAGGTCATCTTGTGAACAGCAAACTGACTTCTATGTTAGGCCATCTTGTGAACAGCAGACTGACTTCTCTGTTAGGCCATCTTGTGAACAAGAGACTTACTTCTCTGCTAACCTATCTTGTGAACAGGAGACTAACTCCTCTGCTAGTGCATATTGTGAACAGCAGACTAATCCCTCTGTTAGGTCATCTTATGGACAGCAGACTGACTTCTCTGTTAGGCCATCTTGTGAACAGCAGACTAACTCTTCTACTAGCCAATATTGTGAAACAGAGACTGTAGCATTTATTGGCATAAAGCTACAAAAATAGTGAAAACCTACAAGACTGAATAACAAACATGATTGAACTCACCAAGTCCCATTCAGCAGTGGCCCCTCCCCAGTGTACTTCACGCACAACAAGCAGCGAACAATAGCAACATCAGACTAACCGAGCAAGCAGTGTGTAGGCTCGCACCTGGAATTAGCGTGAGGCATGCTGGGAAAGCGTGACGTACTTCCGTAATAAAGCGATGATGTGGCCAGGAAACTATTGTTTCGTCTCCATCCACCACATTCTCGAACATTCGACGTCCGTCTAGTTATCCCTTCCCCCTCCTCCTTGTTGTATGGTCACCTCTGTTTTGTCATCCCCTCTTCCCCCTTTCCGATCCTGAATATCAAACGTATATAATCATGTAACTTGTATTGGTATACTACTCTTGTCAGAATACCGTCCTTGGGCACATCTTGGTGTCGAGGATGTTCATGAGGTATAAATTACTTTTCGGCTTTTATACTCTTAAAATTCCTTTTCGGCCATAAATATTGTTAGTTAATTTAAATTATATAATCATGGTTAGGGATAGTATATTTAACTTTAATTTGGTTAGAAATTGGATTAGTTATAGTAAATTATATTTTCAAGTTTGTTAAGTTGGCAAAATAAAAGCAAAGTTATATTTTGAACTCAGGGGTTTAGCTGCGTTTTCTCGATCTAATATCAGGGATAGGAAAATTATAATTCCTTTGTTAAGTTTTGAGTGGACTATTATTGCATGAAATGTATACCTTGTGGGGTGTAAGATGTCAAGGTTTTTTAAATTTTAGGTTTAGAAAAAATATGAAACGTAGATCCCATATGGCTATAAAGTTAGATTATCACTCTTTAATGTTTTGGGACTTTTCCCTTTTTGCAATATGTTGTATTGCGCTAACGTGTATTTATGTTGACAAGAAAGAGTATTACTATACTTGTTATAACAAGCTTTAATTCTATTGAGGATGGTCAGTGAGGCATGTTGTGATTATTTTTCTAATGCTATACATTTGTATTGATATTAGTATTCAAATCTGGGTGATTGTGCAGACCCATTGTTAGTACTTTCTTAATAATTGCTATATATTTATAGCTAGCTTGGGATGTTGAGTGAGACCCAATGTTGTCATATTTATAATATATTTTATATTATACATATTTATATTTTTTCTTTAAATTATGAGGGATTGTTAATAGTAAACAATTGGAATTATCCTTTTAATATACATTTATGTTCATGAATTTATCTCACTGTTTAACTTTAACCTTTTTGGTTATAATATCATTTATCTACTGTTTATCAGAATAAACTATTTAAAATATTATGTCAATGTCTATCTTCTCTTATAGAATTCCGATATAGAATCTATATGAATGAAACTTTCCTGTCTTCTATCCCTGATTTTGGCTAAATTTTGAGTCGTCTAAATAATATTTGTAAAGTGGGTTCATGGAAGCAGAATGACCTATATGCCGAAGTACGGCCTATTTGTCATATGATATCCTATTGGCTCCTCTGCAATTATTATTTGTTTTTGGTATTTTGTATTTAGATTGTGTACCCGCCTTTATTCTTAGGAGAATAAGGGTGGTGGTTACAAGACTAACTCCTCCTCTAGCCCATCTTGTGAACTAGAGACTAACTCCTCTGTTATGCCATATTGTGAACAGGATACTAACTCCTTTGCTAATTCATCTTGTGAACAACAGACTAACTCCTCTGTTCGGCCATCTTGTGATCAGTGGACTAACATCTCTGTCGGTCCATCTGGGACCACAAACAAACAGTTCGAGAGCAGTTAATTTGTATTGTTTGATGGTTCTCATGAACAGCTCACGAACACCCTATTTTTGTCCGGACTTACTTTACCAGTCAACTAAACAATAAAACGTTACCCTCCTGTTACCGCATGGTCTAAGGAGTCTCTCGCTGTAGGCTAGGCTATCAATAACAGGGAGATTAAGGCTAAAATACCTATCGGGTTTACCTAGGGTGTTTTTTCCCCTAAATGGTTTTTCACTTTCCCTCCACGCAAATACTGCAAGTTTTATTCGAATTCAACCCTTCTCGTGCCTAGTAGGTTAGCATAACTATATCTTATCTACTGTATGATAGCTAACAGAAGGTTCTTTATTTAAAACATTGGCTGAAAGTGACTAATGTCAATATATTCAGAAATAATTGTTGATACTATAGTGTTAATATGCAAATAATAATTATTTCTGAATAGGTAGACATTAGTTACTTTCAGTCAATATTTGCAATAAATAACCTTTTGCTATTACCACCCTCAAACGGGCAGTAAAATGCAGTGCTAAAAAGGTTAAATAAATAGTGAATCTAGTGATAAAAGAAAATAATTTCCCAACCACAAAGAATACCCCTCACTTTGTAGCTCCACTCCTAAATATATAGTTAAAAAGTGTATTTTTTTAATAATCATGGAATGAGTCTTCACCCCCGTGGAAGGAAATAAATGTATAAATATTTAATGCTTTCTAGTTCACGGTAGGAGTTTACCTATGAAAGTACTTTCTTCCCTACCAGAAATCTATTATATAGTAGGATATTGGTAAGAAAAAAGACCTTTCAGAGGTAAACTCCTACCGTGAATGAAGTATAGATATACAATATTTTCTTTAGCTACTTTGTGAAGTTTTATTTTATCACGTGAATTGCTTTTATTTTCTCTTGCAATATTATTTACTTTTGTTCTGCGGTATTTAATACCACCCCATTTTACTGTGGTACTTCGGGACAGATCTCCAGGACTCACCACACACAACTACATCATTATCTAGGATACATAATTGAAACGACTCATGAATTATAGAGCACCAATTACCGGATGAAAAATAGGGAGATATATATATTTAGATTGTGTGGAGCAACTATTGAAATCAATTTCTAATTTATGGGGTTAATGGTTTGGTTGATTAATGGTTGATTGACCAATTAATTAATTAATAGCGTGCTTCATGAATAAACTAACGGGTTTAAAATTGTAGCCTAGTGTAGTTATATTGTTTCGATAATAATCCTATTATATCTATCTTTATAGATCACCTAAAAGAGTAGCCGGCCCCGTGGTGTGTCAGTGCTCGTGGATCTGAATCTAGGGCTCACTAGTTCGATTCCCGGCTGGTAAATTGAATATTTTTCTCCAGGGGGAACTATCCCAACAGTCATCAAGGTAGGTTAATTAAGCATAATCTAGGTTAAGACTCACATCGGCTCCACAAATTCATAATAACTATCATCACATCATCTAATTACGGACACCACGTACACCAGTGTGGTGAAGAAACTACTTACAAGGCGACCGAAAATGAATGCCATATGTGCCAAAATAAATTGAGACTGATAAAAAGTCGTAGAAAACTTGTAATTGAGGGAAATTGTTCTCTCTCTGCAGTATTTCCTGTGGTAACGACAGACCCGACACATAGAAACCACAGAATAAATAATTGATTCTCAAGGAAGAAACCTTTCACCTCCATTTTGGTGTGAACAATATTTTAAAATAACAAACCCTCACTTAAATAACGTGGGCTATCTAAACTTCTGGTAAACTACTCAGCGCTCCTGTTGGTGGCCTCCTTAAGATGGTGACCAATGTTGGCATAAAACTGGTAGCAAACTATGTGTCAGTGGTATTCGTATTTTAAATAATCGTCATTATGATAATTTAATTGATCTATAGAAATAAATTTCTGATTCGTAATAAATAGCATAATTTTAATTGCTCAGTAAATTTTCGTAGCTGTACAGGATGTACCAAACATAGGCAAAAACCATTTATCCGCTATCCAGACCATTAAAAAGAAATCACCTGGGGCCATATGTTAGGTCAATACGTGAGGGATCATTAGACTATATACATTGAAGCTGTGAAGAGGGGTCATTCGACCATCAACATTTTATTACACTGTTTTAACAAGTGTACAGTTATATAAATATACTCATTAAAAGTATATGAAAAAGTATTGAATAAAAAAATAATAGTATCTAAAATAATTTTTTTATTTTAGTAGTGTCGATACATTTTTCACATCCCTACACGCTAGTGAGTTCCGAGTGATTTACATTGATCCCTTCTTTCTTTTCCAATGCTTCCCTTCTCTGGTTTTCCTTCCGATAGTCATTTGGAGATTGAGAAAATAATCTACTTTATCACTTTTGAGCTTGATTTTTTACTTATTTTTTATCTAAATATTACAATTAATCTACGAATGTATGAGTTTCACTTGTCTTACTGTCCTTAAATTGAATATTAAAAATTATAAAAACAACGCAACAGTGCTGAAAATATAACATTATAAGATATTATCGTATGTCTTGTGAGTATGGCTACTGCTGTTTTTTAGTTATAACTTTTCTAAGGAACACAAAAAAGTGATTACAGAGAGCTTCTTTAGCTTTCCCTTATTATTGTTGGATCAATACCACAATGCGATGTAAGAATCTTGCGGTCAGGAGCTCTTTACTGTGAAAGATGGATGAAACGACTCATTTAGTCCTTTAAATTATTCATGTTTGACATCAGTTCGATCTCCAAGCAGCAGAATAAAAGGTAATTTGTCGTTTTATTATTTTTTGACTGGCTAGAATCTCCCAATTCAGACACATAAATCATGCAATTTCAACTGCAGCAGAAAAGGCATTTTCACGACAACTGTAGTATGTAAGTAATTAACTTGTTAGGTTGGCGTTTTTTGATCCATTCAAACCTGAAGAAGAAAATAAGTTACAGGGAAAAGTATACTATTGATATGTCGAAAAGAAGTGAGATGAAAATAGATAAGTCATTTGAGTAGATGTATATTAAGGATTTTGTTAGTGTCGAGACAAAACAGTTTTTTGACATCATTGTTCTCCTACAGTCACAATTTAAGGAACCTCTAGCAGAATGGAGTGACAAAGATGATTTAAAATAAATTCTGGAGGTGGCGAAGGGTCTTATAGCCATCAACAATTTTGCAGAACTAACTCATGACTTCAACATAGAAATTACCTCATAAAGGAACCAAAAGGAATACATTTTACAAGTTGTCAAACAGAATAGTTTACAATAACCCAACCTTAAAAATAAAACATTGAAAATAAAATAGTTTAAGTGTCAGTTAATTATTACTGTCGATGATAAATCTATGTTGTTTTAAAAAAAATAAAGTATGCAGCTTTGTTTAATCTATTAAAATATTCTCTAAATTTGGACTATTTTCTTAACCATTGGGATATTTGTGGTACTCATGTATTTATATCAATCTGAAACTTTAATATATTAATTAACTCAAATATATGAATAAATGAAGAGGGTAGGACCTAAGAAAAATCTTTTTTATTTGTTCCTATACAACTGAGATGGATATATAAAATATTTATGATATAAATAAATACTAATGTGAGGGCTGTACATAATTAAAATAACTACAGGGAAGGCTTATCTCCACTAGGGTAGGTACATTTCCACTGACTTTTTGGTGAAAGTTGTAAATATATTAATACTGATCAGGATTCACTAGGGAATGTTACCTGACAGTTTATAGGAAGTGTGAACATTCACCGCATCAGATGTGGTAAATTTGAAAATGAAAATAAAGTTTTCATTGATACACTCAAAGCATTCTCTTTACGCATATTTAGGTTGGGTTAGGCAAAGTTTAAATAAAGTTTAAGTTAGATTAGGTTATGGTTAGATTATGTCTAAGCACATTCAGCTCTGTGAATAATTTTGTTTGGAACGGTTTTCGAGATAATAGATTTCCACTGATTCTTTCCTGTGAAGTTAAACTTACACTAGTGAGATTTTATTTTATTATTCGTTTTCAAGTTTCTCTACTCATTTTATTGGAAATGAACTTTCAATAGTGATTGTCAACCAACACTAACAGTTGACCTTCCTTGTAACATATATAAATTATATTTGAGGGTATCCTATAATCTGAACTAAATAATAATTCCACCGCAAAATACATTATATTGTACTGTATTGTTAAATATGAGTGGCAGCATCATGTTGAACTCGAGTTGCCGGCGGATGTGATTTTCAATGATGTCTCCAAGTAGGCGATGAATCTGCATGTCCATCCCAGACTCTTCCTTAAACTTTGAGTGAAACATTACTCTAACTCTCATTCTATTTAATTTAAAGATGTATTCAATAGCAATTGTGAGTAACTTATTCGTAACCAAAGCTAATATCTACTTATCAAATTTTATTTAGACTCACTTCGGTAATAAAATGGTTTTAGGCGTCCTTTTCGCAATAAACTATACTGTTGATGACGGAGATATTGGGGTTCGAATCCTGTTCTGGTGTAGTGAGATTAATTTTAGCCAAATGATTATACATTTTCCCTTCACGCAAGTGCGGCCATACTTCAGGTAAATTCAATTTTTTTCATTCATAATACTCTAGCGTTATCACTATATATATATATATATAGCCCGTATGTGTAGTAATATGCGGTAAAATAATAATAATATTTAGGTGAATATGCTCAATCAATATATACACACAAGCCGGTAACTATTGCATTCTCTGATCGATTGCTTAAACCTGAAAGATAATTTAGTAAAAGCGAGGAATCATTCGGGTGGATAGCAGGCTAAAAACTCTTCCAAAACACTGTTGTTCACTTGTTTATGGCCAAGCCCTGCTTTCCGGTTCATTTATAAAGTTAGAGCCCCTTTGGCCCCTTTAGAGCCACTCAATTTGCCAACATGGCGGCACGCCCTCGTGAATGCCTTTGACACGTCTATTAATTACACTTTGTGGCAGCGCTAGAAGCGCTAATCTCTCTCGCTAGTACAGCTAGATCATTTCTATATCTAGCCCCTTCCTGTGCGTACAGATAGGTGCGTCTCGTAATCGATGCGTCGCTTGATGTTGCCCATACAAAATCGTTATTTTAATTTTATTTTTTATGTGTTGAAGGGGGAGCATTGAAGCATTTTCCCCGGTGGTGGTTCACTTGTGTAATCTAGTGGCTCGTGACCTACACATCGCAGCTTTGTTCACACCGGAGGTAAAGGAAGGAAATGGTGAAAAGGGGGTGAGGTGGGGATGTTTGCGGTGTTGCGATTGGGTGGTAGGTCATGCGTGTATGGCCCTCTGGATTATACGTGTGTGT
Organism: Timema californicum; assembly: GCA_902141385.1. Taxonomy (NCBI): domain Eukaryota; kingdom Metazoa; phylum Arthropoda; class Insecta; order Phasmatodea; family Timematidae; genus Timema; species Timema californicum. The sequence goes on from CABFOW010005760.1 coordinate 19,975, forward strand.
ATCTATCTACTTCCTCTCCACGCTCCTGACCTAGAGCAACAAGTGAACACCAATAGTGCTAGGATATCGAGGTAAACGAACGAGATAATTTGATGTGCGATATTTACTGCCGTTCTACTCCAACCGATATACCCCTAATTATTTTGTTTTGACTAATAAAATACATGTTTTATAGAGCTCGTACTTCAAGCTATGGCATTAGGTATCGTGAATTGAGTCGGGAGCACTGTTAGTGGTTTTTATCAATATTCCTTCTCACAAATGCAAGTAAATGGCCACCAAATTATACTTTTATCACCAATATACACAATTAGTGTATTAAAATGCGGTTAGCCCAGACGGGTAATAAGACGTGCTAGGAGAAAACAAAAAGTATATAATTGATAATACACCCAGTCAGATTTAGCTTGGTCCCACCGTTCAAGATGGAAGTGGTTGGTCGACGGACGTCCTTACTCACCACCAGTATGCCCCAACACCATGTGTAATTCCACCAATACCTAGCCTAGCCACTATATCCTGCCAGTAAGCAGGGATATTACAACTCAAGCTAGTCACTGGTGATATCAATGATCCTCTGAGCTTATTACAAATAAAGCCAGCCACCACTTATATAAATGTTCCTCTCCACTTATTGCAACTCAAGCTAGCCCCTGCTTATATCATTGATACTCTGTGCTTATTATAAATTAAACCAACAACTGCTTAAATCAATGATCCCCTCTGCTCTGCTTGGGTACAAAGTACGCCCTATACAACACTTCCTTACCCTTCGAGGGCACTTCTCTTCTCCATAACATGTCTCTTACGCACCTTTAGAACAACTCTCTCTAATGTCCTCTTCTCATTAAATCCTCTCTACTTCCACCTTTCTCCTGTACGTTCTGTATTTTTCTCAGCTCTACTCCATACAACCTTGTAGCTTTATTAGGCCTTACCCTCTTCCTTGTATTACCATTAATTCGCACTTTGCCATGCTAGATTTCATTCCACACTCTTTTACTTCCTCATTCCATTCTTGTAGTTGTTCCTGTACTAATTTTAAGTACTGAAGATATACATTTATCATTATTCATGCTACAAAATGGCATTTGAAGAGGGCCAGAAGTGGGCCCCGTCTTCCCCTTACGTTCCATGAACGTTGGTTTTGAAATACTTTGTAAATCTTTAGGCTACACTATAATCCCCAGGACATGTAGGTGAGCACTACTTTATTTATATTACACAACGTTAAATATATCACATCCAGGGACAATATAGAAGTGCTAGGGGAATGGAATCTTAATTTACGAGGGAACCATTGCCATTATTGTTTGTATGGATGTATGACTGAATAATGACTCCGATAAAATGTGATAAAATGTGCAACAATGAGGTGTTGACTTGCTCAGATTTACGTGACTTTTCTTTCCTATTCAGTCATGTTAAATGGAGAAAGGGTGGATAATATGTTATGTATGTGCCTCAAGTATACGAAATATATTGATTTGATTCACTTTGTATTCAAACATGTTTATTAAACATATTTTATATTTTATATAATATATTTATATTATTTATGTAAATAAAATTGTTAACATAATGTTTTTTTTAAATTGTAGGCTATTAATTTTAAATACTACATGTTAAAAGTAAATATAATTGTTGTTTTTTCAAATAACGTGTAAAGTTATTAAAAATTTGCTTCTTGTGTTGATAACATTGTTATCAGGACATAATGAATAATTATAAAAAAACATATTTATTATAAATTTATAGTACAGTGAAAAATCTTCCCAATGATCTGTGTTAGTCAAGTATTACCCAATACTCGTATAATACTTTCTTTGAATCACTCCCGCTTGCCTTAAGTTTTAATATAACACTGAATAGCCCTTATTTGACAGTATGTATATATATTTGAATCTTTAATCTTTCACAAAAATATAATAAAACATAATTATTTTATGTATTGCATTATTTAAAAAAAACTTAATCGTGAAGTCCAAAGGGCTAATAATTCAAACACATTAGCTTGAATTAATAAAACCTCACTTCTGGATTGAAAGTTTAATTTGGACACAAAGAAAAGGTTATTTCAATAACACAGTATACAATTTTATTTTTGGGCATCTTTATACACCTAAATAAAATTAAAAATCTGAAAATATTGTCATAAACTCTTTTGTTGGGGTTTGAATAAAATATTTGATTCTTTTTAGAGATCTTTCTAATTTTAATTATTCGACCATGCTGTGTGTAGTTTAAAAGCCTATTAATTAAGTTGCCTCCCACAAAATGAGCCCGGACAAGGTTGATAGTAGAGTACATGGAAAATAGATAAAACCTTAAAAAGTTGAGGGAATTTAGAGGAACAAGAAAAAGTCAAGAATTCAAATAAATTATAAAATGAAGCTAGAATTTTCAAATACTTTTTCAATAACCCCTGAAATATGGAGTAAAAACCATAACCAATTGTTAACTCTTAGGTTTATCTCTAATCCATGCTATTTATTTGACATTTTCTCTCACCTCCTCTTACAGCTTGTTCAGGATGTACGCATAGGTTGGCCCACTAATTAAGCCAATGAGTTAGGGATGAGGAAGTTTGAATTTGAAGAAAGTGTACCCTTATTTTCGTGGTGGGAGGTTGGAGAAACATTTTAGAAATACCACCGTCAGTATACCCGACTGAAATTCGAGCCCCAAGCTCTCTGTCATTGGCAGTCTAGTACAACACGAGAGTGACGCCTTAGACTATGCAGTCATTGAAGGATGTAATGTTTTATAATATTTGTGCCAAAAATCTTAGTAGAAAAAATTATGATTATATTATTTATGGCTTTTGATATTAAATACTGTGAAAGTACAATATATATTATATGGTCTGGAAAATCTAGGAAGGTTGGGAACTACAAAATTTTTAATTGAATCAGTCCTTTTTAATTGTGTTTAAAAATGGATTGTTTTTAACATAAATAAACTGGGCTTAAAATAATATTTTGTAACTATCAATAACTTTTGTGAATATATTATAAGGTGGAAGGGTGCCAAAATGTTGGGACCACGTTTTATTATTGGGTTTACGTATTGTAGTAGGGTTATTAACGGCCTTAGTATCTGGTAGTTACCAAAGTTACTAGTACTACATAAAAATATTCACGAATTAACCCAAATGATTATATTATATTTGACGGTTAATATGAGAGGGGGTGGAACCGGGGTTAAAAGGTGGGGGTGAGCACAAGACGAGTATTAGCTTTTCTTTCTGTAGGAAGATTCTTTGAGAACTGTTGAAATTCGAATGAGCTTTCTAGTCTCAGCCATAAAATATCTTATACACGCATTCAAATTTAAAAACTCTTCTAGGTGAGACCACTCCAAATAACTCCCAAAGGATTTACATTTTGGAATTTTAAATGAAAACCAATATAAATGGCTTTTAAGTTCATCCAAATTTCAAAAATCTGGGGGGAGGGGGGAGAGACGGGATCTCGAACACCCATTTTGACTTGTGGCTTTGTTAATTATCCCCTTTAACAAATCGGTTCTACCAACTGTAAGAATACATTTTATTGTTGACCAAAATTTTGTATTTTATAAGCTCTCTATCTACCAAGTTATTACTATATATGATGGCAAAGAATAGTATAAAATAGTATGAGAGATGAAAAATAAACCTCCTTCAAATAGCTTCAATAGTAATTACGAGTTAAACATTTTACACAAGAAGACCCCCCCCCCCCTCTTTTCATGAACGATCTCAGTTGAGACCCCCTCCCTGCACTTCCAAAGAGTACACCGATCCCCTTTATTTAGCCATTTATCAATATTACATTTGAACTTAGAATGTTTGCATAAGAGCCAAATGATCCACTTCATCCTCATAAAACCTAAATATTTATTAGTATACGTTGTTAGAGTGCTCACACTCTCCCTCAACACATAATATCCATGAGTGGAGTGTTCACATTGTCCCTAAAATATAATATCCGTGAGTGGAGTGCTCACATTGTCCCTCAAGATGTATTTAGATCATTCGTTTATTTTTTACCAAAGATTGACGTGATTGATAATATAAATATAAATTCAATCAGACGTGTATAAAGATAATTTAATGATCATACTGTTCACGTACACTAGAATGTCACCTATGTTGTTAAATAACAAATACCCATGTCACAACTTCACAACAGAGATATATCCATATAGGTGGGCACACGGACTAAACGTCAGTCTCATCTGGTCTGGTTGACTGGTCTCTAAGATGTCGGGTCTCAAATTCCAGTCAAGTGTACAGAGGGTTGTCTTGTTGTAAATGGTTTTACACTCTACTTTCACACAAATTCAGGTATATTTCCTGCGTGTTTATAATCATTTTAAACATATTTCATTATTGTAAATATTCGGATCACCAGTAATGTTAGTAATATTTGATAAACCTGGAAACAGATTAAAAAAAATTAAGGTATTTTTTTATTTATCTACAGCACAATTTGTACCACGCGTCTCTACCACCAGTCCAGCAAGATATACGGACATTTACATTAATGGAGTAGGGATAATAAAGGTAGAGTATCAAAGTAATTTGCCATTACTTACTAGGGAGGAAAATGGAAAATACTTTAGGAAAAACTAGGTCCACTAATCCCGGCCAAGATTCAAATCTCGACCTACCTTTAGCAGGCAGACCACAGAATAAATAAATTACTCCCCTGATATAGGTCATTACATTAAATAATTAGGCCTACTAAACAAATATAACTTAATATATGTTTGTCTGAATGATTTTATTAGTTACTCTCCATTGCTATTCAAATTTTTGAAAAGCACACAGTCATTTTCAAGGTGTAATATTTTAATTATAAATTACTTGTATTCACGTCAATTGAATCCTGGACTTACGACGAGCAAAGATGAAAGTCCAAATCTTGATTTTCATCAATCACCAAGGCACATATAGCAGATGTCGCCGAGTGTGTTGAGGAATTGACTAATAAAGGTTTATAAGCCAGTGAGTGGAAATTCCAGCTCGAAATTAACTAGTTCAAATTTTAGTACCGACGTAGTGGAAAATCAGTAATGGTAACTAAGATATAAAGCTAATTTCAAGTGTGATCCAAGGCATTCTAAGAACACAGCGAGGCCAGAATTACCTTTCGGGGAGGAATTTTTTTTCTACAAAATTTTAAATTTAGTTGAGATTTATTTGTTGATACAGTTGTTCTGGAAATATTTTACTCATTAAACTTAAAGTTTTAATCCAGTAAAATTGTATTGCACTGTTTGAACAGGTGTATATATTATAAGCCATAGATGAGTTGAAGTTTTCGATCACTTAAGTTCACCAACTATATGAAATCAAACATATTGTGGTCGGATTTTACTCTCTCATTTCAAATGACGGTGACTGTGAAACAAATCTAGCTTGAGATTATGTCGAATATTTACGTTTTATGTGAATACGAATTAAAAATAAAAGTGTATTTTACCATTTATTCTGTCTGTCCTCCTATCTGTCCAACTGTCCCTGGCCAAGGATCCAAAACGATTAGATGGATTTTATTCAAACTCAATATTTAGATTTTAGGACTATGCCTTAAAAGTTTTTTGTTTTTATCCTAGCCCTTCAATTAAAGTAGTTTACCAATGATTGCTTTTTTTTGTATTCCAAATTTTTCAAAAATGGTCATAACAGTTTTGTTTGAAATTTATATTTAAGATTTGTTTGGGATGACAAATAGTGCCGTATGATTGGTTTTTGAGCAAAAATGTTAAGACAGATAGCTTACTGATGGGGATATTGGAAAATTCAAAATATTTTAAAAATTGCCTTGATAATTTTGTATAAGCTGTATATCTGGAGATTGTGTGATATATAATAAAAAACACTGTATTCTTGTTTTTGGGGTAAACACTCATTTATGTGTAGTTTACTGATGCCTGATATTTCAAAAAATTGAAATATTTTACAAATTGACCTAAGAGTTGGTTCCAAATGGGTATTTTGGGAATACTTGACATGTCAAAAAACACTATATACTTGTTTTTGGTGTAAAAACTGATTTAAGGGTAGCTTACTGATTACCGAGTTTTCAAAAATTATAATTTTTAAAAAAATAGCCGTAACGAGTTGTTTATAAATGGGTATCCTGGGAATGTTTGACATGACAAAAAGCACTGCTCTGGGTAAGAATTTTGTAAAGAGTCTTTTCCTGTGGAGTGATTTTTGAAAATTATAATTATTTTGTAAATCGATCAATGAACCAAAAATGATAGAGCAGAGGTGGGCAACATATTTTTAAGTGTAGCCATAGGCGTAGCGAATGAGAAATGAAATTCACCACACCGTGTAAAAATTGGGAAATTAGGTTACTCAATCAAACATTTAAGACGGCCCACACTGTTTGAACAAGTGTATTTGATACATGCACACCTTGACTACTCAGTTACAACCATCCCCCACACAAATAATGAACAGTGTTCGGATTGACAATGTTAGAAACATTTTTACGTGAATTTCGACAATCCTTTTGTATGACAAGTTACATAAACATTGGCTGAATATTTGAACTCAATACATATGAGGAATGTTTCCAATGATGTGCAGGAAATATCAAGTTACCACAAGTACACACCGTCCGGATAAAGTTTATTCTACTGAGAGAGTTGGCAAACTAAAATTTGTCAAACTTTTATGGCAGGTTCGCCACTTGTGGTGATTGGCGAGAGGGTTGCCCCTTTCCCCCTGTTATAGAATGATAGTAAAATTTTCCTGTCATCGAGGATAGGGTGACTTTACGGTAAACTCTCTTTACACACTAAATATAATTTTGTATCACTAGTTCATATTTAAGAAAGTTGAGGAAGTGGTATAATTACAATGTTTTATTTTCAGCGTTTTATTAGAGTGAAACAATCTATCAAGTGGTTGAATGACTGATTTGTGAGATTGAGAATTAATAAGAATATCTTTCTAGTAGGGCCTATTCAGAATAATGACGTGCAAACCAACCAAAACACGCAAGCGAGATAATTATTTGAGCGGCGATGCTTAATATTACTATACTAAGATTACGATATAAAACGCCAGAGTGGAGAAAACCAGCTCAATCCACCTCGCCGAGAGTACGCTTAGGCCTTCGAGGAAAAATAACAGACATGATCATTCTTAAAAAAGGCTTTTCGATTAAATCTAGTTTTGAATTATGGTTTTATTATTATGTACTAGCAAGCCTAGGAGAATAGATTGAGAAGGAATTAAAATATCAGATGTACATCGGGACTCAAACCCCGGCCGGGTGTACTGAGGGTGGTTTTCCATTCATGGATTCCCAATCTTCCTCTAATTGCAGGTACATTTCCTATAAATGCTATTTTCTTCATATATACTCCTTTACATATGAAAAGGGCACAGATTTTAATTTATCTAAAAATAGTAGAAAGAATAATAATATAATAGTTAATAAATTTTAAAAAATTATCAAAAAATGGAAACAAAAATTCAGTAAGATTGCACTTGAATATATCAAACAAACACGTTACAAAACGAAATTAAAATATACCTGTATTCAACGAATAACCTTCTACAAATAAATTATTCCATTTTACCAAACAAGTAAATTAATCCACAAATAACAACTTAATAACAAGTCATTACTCTTCTAATCGGAAATAATTCCAGTTTAGTTTCATCGCCTCACAAGTAATGTGAATTTTCATATTAAGACATAAAGAGATAATATAAAGCCCACCATATTATCATGTCAGTTCGACCACTGTGTGGAGAAAAATATTATTACTATTATTATTATTATTATTCATGAATGTACAAAACATAAATCTTATTCATTGTGAATGCTTTAAAATACCTAAAAGATTATTAAAGGTATTAAAATATAGCCTAACAATTTCAAAATTACAAAAAATTACTTTAAAATGACAAATAAAATATGCATTTTCCCACCCAAGAGATAGTGAACAGAATATATGTACTCATTAGCATTATCTGTGAGTAGCAACAAAAAGATGGCATGTAATCAAAATCCGGCCATAGTTATGAAGATAGCCAGAACGGGAAAATATATACAAGACAGTCGGTATAAGATATCAGCGATTTAAGATATTGTATAGCCTAAGGCAACAGGACGAGGAGAATTACTACTATATGTATATATATATACTATTTACCTATTTGAAGAGAACTAGGAGACTGAATTAAGAAAATTCAACAGCATAGAGTTGAGTGGAAATTGTAACTCTGAACATAAATTGAACTGTGGTAACTTAAATTAAAGGCCACAACAAATTATTCTTGCAATCTTAGTTATGGGCTCCGAGTCTTACTGCCCATACGCATATTTACACTACTAAGGCAGGGATAAGGAAAGTAAAGCTCAGGAGAAATGTATCCGTGTTTGTGTGAAGGAAGAATGCGTGAAACCATTTATGAAGCAACGCCTCAGCCATTGAATTTACATACTCAAAGAGCTCGTTAGAAAGTTGACAGCCGTATAATGTTGGGTTAGTGGAAATTTAAAATTTGATTTCATAATTCTTCACTAAAATATACTGGTAAAATTTATGTGAATTATGGGTGTGTCGCGATATTCTATTCCTACCTTCCTCCAGGGTCACCATTGGCCTACGATGGAAAAATAAGAGTAAAGAGGAAGCTTAGTGATGTTTTTGAAACATTTAGCCTACTCGGGTTGGCAAACACAAGCAATTCTGGTGGAGTGATTTCATTACTATTCACTATACCGGTGACCTCTGCTGTAATTATGCGTCCAACATTTCAGTAATTCCTGCCAATATTCGAACCCTGACCTTTCCGTCACCACCAAACCTGTCAAAACGTGACTAACGTCTGGTGAGGGCTATTGCTGTGTTTCTTGGTTGGTTTCTACTTGAAGGTGACCTAACACCCAGTCCAGTTAATCCCCCCGTCCTCAGCCAATGGATCTGATGTAATCAAAGTAAGACATACCTAGTCCGGGGTTGAAACTGTGAAGACTCTACATACAGGTACATGACGAGAAGGGCGATGTTTACAGTCGACAACCTTCCTTTGCTCGTGTGTGTCGACCACTTTGATCATTCATGCGTGATTAATACGATGTATTAATACGATACACCCTGCGGCTGGGGGCTGGGGGACAGCCCCCTCCCCCTCTCCTACTCCCAACTTTCCACTGGCGGTTTGGTTTTATCGTTAGCGACGATTAGATGGGAATAATTTCCATAAAAATCCAGAACATTAAACTGAATCAATATTGCAATCAACGCTCCATTATGTGTCATTGAATCGGGGCTGTTATTGAAATAACTTCCATCGTACAGCTTGATAAGATATATTAGGGCCATCATAGCTGTATTTAAAAACAGATTCGGGAAAGTGTAGTGTTGAAAATATTTCAATTTGTAAAATATAATTTTTTTGTCAGACTTCTGTGCTGGGGTCCGGGGTTCAATCCTCGGTCCCGGCACAGATTTATCTGACTGCCAAACCCTTCCTTCCCCGCTGACAATACGTGTATTAATCTTAACTTGTGAATGTGTAGAATGCCGAACTTCCACTGTGGTTCGGATTCCACGTTAAACTGTAGGTCCTCCATTGCATCTCCCAATCACCCTACTATTATACATTAGCGTAAGTGCGTAAACCCGAACGAGTAGTAGTACGCGGTGCTAATAATAAATAATAAATATTATTTAAATACGTTATACCAAAAGTATATAAACATCTGTGCTTTTATTTTATAGACCTTTAATCGTAATTACGGCTTAAAGATAATCTTTATTTTTTTTATAAAATATTTAACTATGCACTACTCGTATTTGTAGCCGCATGGTCTAAGGAAGGCCATGTTCCACAAACAATGTGGAACGATATGCTACAACTGGTCAAACCCGAATTTGTTTTATTACCTACACTTCATAATATAAAATTAGGATATTTTAATAACTTTGTTAAGGCCATGGATAAAAATAGTGCTAGGTTTTTTTATTTTAATGTCAAATTTCCTCGAATAATTGATTCTAAAATTAAATAAGGTGTTTTTGTGGGCACTCAAATCAGAGATTTGATTCAAGATGGAAAATTCGAAGGAATATTAAGCCAAGTAGAAAAAAAAACACCGTGGAGATTATTCATAAGTGTTACAGAAAAGTTTTTGGGAAACTTTAAAGCACAGAACTAGCATGACGTGACATGGTGAGCGATTCCACCAAGACATTTTGTTGACAGAAAAGAGGTGTAGTTCTTGTGTACTCACAGACTATTACTTGTCACTTAGGAGTGAGGTTCCAGATGCTAAATACAAAAAAAATATAATCATTTGTCACTTTTTAAGTAGTAATAGTGTTATAAATTTACTTAAATATACATTTTCTTTTTCAGATTTAACCTGTAGTGTCAATAAAAATCCCCGTGTGATACAAAAAGCTAGATACATATTTAAATTCAGCACAAAAATTAATATTAGAAAAAGAGGTTTTTAAAAACGGTGAAATATACCTTTATTTGGAGGATACTATTTTTCGTGGAAACTGAAGCACCAAATGAGTTTATCAATAATCTTTGTATCATTAACATTGGAATTTTCCAACTATGATCTTAAAGATAATTTTGAATCAGTGAGACAATTATCATCAGAATAACAAAATCAAAGTATTTTCTAGAACTCGACTCACTTATAGCTGATGAGTCATCAAGGTCATTAATCGAGCTTTTACCACCAACAGAGCTGATACAACTGGACAGTGAAAAATACATTATTAGTATTAGTCTTCTCAAACATGAAAGGATCACTTTTTAGTACGCTATACACATTGTCAGACCAGATAACAAGACCAGATAACATTCTACTGTCAAATTAATATCTATTGTCTGTAGGAAGTAATCCATACATTACGTCTAAACAAATATTATTGAGAAAACTTTAGTAGGTGTGAATTAGTCTACATTTATTTAGTATAAGATATGTTAAATCTTTGAACTGGGGTAAAATGAATTATTAATGGACTCTCCAACATCTTCTAACATTTCAATCATTCATTCTTCATTTGACATAAATAAACACACTGGTCCAACATAAACGTTGGACACATGAATAATAATAGTTTGAATCACAACATTCTTAATACTTTCTAAATAACCATCAATAACTATACCGGATCAATGTTGTCCCAAACATGACAGTTACCTACCTGTTCTGTTCGACAACATTTCATGTAATCTAGATTCCCAGCCCGACCCATTTGAGGAGCCTACACCCAAATGTAGGACTGCAAAACAGTAGCCAGGGTTGTGTGTGGCCCCAATTTGACCTCTGATCCACCCGTTGATTGGCTTATAACTTGACACGCGACCACGCCCTTTCGCTCTGATTGGCTGTTGGCTGACATAGCATTTGTGGGCTTATCAAAATGAAAAAAAAAACTAAAACTTTTGCGGAACAAACGAGGAAAAAAGATCACAACCATAAAAATGTCACGCTTGCTTGAAGAGCTTAGTTCGAATCCCTTCCATGAGTGTGTACTGAGGCCGGTTTCCTCCCTCATCGCCCACGACTTGTGCCCCCTGACGGGTACAAGTTGGGATGTTAAATTTTTGCTTGCGCAATCATATATAAGGCTCCCTTTATAGGTGATCTAGCAAATTTTGTCAAAGGGTAAAAACAAATAAAAATATAAACATGTGGTTTGGTTTATTGAATGGGTGAAGTGAATTCTCAGGTTTAACTCCACAGATCTGTATTAGTCTTTCTATCTAACTTTTGAACACATCAACCAATTTAAATAAATTACGTTAATGTGTTAGGGATGAGGAAGGTTTAGTTTGGAGGAAGTGTTCCCGTATTTTCGTTAAGGACAAGTGGGAAACCTTTTAGGAAAATCACTCCCGGTACACCTGACAGAAATTCGAACCATGATCTCCCCGTTATTGAAAGTTCTAGTTTATTGCAAAAGTTACGCCTTAGACCATACGGTCACCGAAGCGGGTTTGTATATCTTAAAGTAGTGAATTTTGCTTTCATGTAATATACTTAAATACTGTCTCTATAAATCAGGATATTTTGGTTATTCGTTAAAATGGCCTGTAGAAATATTTTTGAAAGCATTTAAGGTGGGTGTCCCTTATATGAACATGCTAAGTTGTGAAAATTTATCTAGATGCCATTTTGAAGGGGGAGATAGAAGTTATTATCCTGGTCGGGTGTACTGGTACTCTTTCTCAGTGCAAATATGGGTACACTTCGTCTAAATATATCTTTCCAAATTCCTAAAGTCACGAGCATAATTAGTATAAATGTGTATAAACTGTTCTGCTGCGCAAATGCGTGTGCATTTAACAGCGTAAGACGTGTTAAGGAATTATTTGATTAAATTGCCGTTCCAACAAACATTAGCCATGCTAAAAACTCCTTCGGATCTCGAGCTATGGCATGATCTACCCTGCAAAAGATAGCGGGGTTAAAATCCAGGATCATACATGCGAAAAAGGACCTTGCAAGGCAGCATTATGAAACACCTCTGGCACATGAATTACCCCCTGTTTTTCAGAGGTCAAAGCCATTGACTTACAAGGCCATTTAGGACGGAAATATACAGAATATCAATGCTCCAAAAGGCGTGTGTGCCATAAATACATGGTTGCAACATTACTATTTCCCCATTCTGTTTCCAAAGTGCACGTTAAATACTTCAAATAAATTTATATTATTAAAAATATACTTGTAAATAATATCCAATTGTGACTATATATATTTATAAAAGCCAAAGCCCACACAAAATAAATTATATAATGTTATTGTTTTTGACGCATATAAAATGCATTACTAAATATTAAATTTACATGATAAAAACTCACTTCCAAGGTCAAATATTTTAAGGCGTCACCCTCGAGTTAGACCGGTATGATCATGATGGGGGTGGGGGTGGGGGGGGGAAATTGAGGTTCTAATCTCGCCTGGGTGAGCTCGGGGTAGTTTTTCACTCTACCTTTATGCAAATGCGGATTCAAACTTCCCAATTCCTGATCTATTAGTGTAATTAGTACTTACGTGCATAACCCAAACGGGTAGTAAGACGTGGTGCTAAAATGTGTCAAGTTCATGGGATCTATAAATAATATGTGTGCCAGATCACGTTTGAGTTTCCATTTTAGAAACAGGCTATGGGAAGGTCAGGGCTTGATCTAGCAGACATTTATTTTTTGGGGGTAAATTTTCATAAATCGTTTTCCATTTCCAACTGTGGGGAAAATGATATTAATTCACAATAAATTGTAAACAGTCAAGACTGAATGAGATTTACTTATCCATATTGTTTGGAATACGTAATATTCGTCTGTCTGTAAGCTTCTTAATTTTCTCCATGATAATATGTGTGTGACAATTTTTTAAATTGTGTCATATAACGGTTATTCTCTTGGTACATTGAAACTGAACATTTAACTTACTATGATATGCACCCCGATAAGCCCCACTAAGATGATAGTGGTCATGGACGCGGTCTTGACCTAACTCCTACTCACATATACTACATACGTTAGCCGAAATAAATAAATTTTCTTGTTCAGTGGTGATGCGCATAGAGACAACATTTTTCTTCATCTCAATGATCATAGTTTCTTCTTCAACAAGTTTATGAAGAAAGGTTTCCACAACCTTTTCACCACTATAGACAACAGGAGGTTTCACACATTTACCTTAAGAATCAGTTATTATAAATGCAAATACTGATAGCGTATGCTTCGTCATTTTTGTAGTTCATGAGGGATCGGAGTTAGGTGCACATCCTGATATTTTAATAGTAAAACACTAAATATCTTCAAATATCACATACAGGACTTTTAGCATATGTTTATATGTCAAAAATTTCAATATTTTATCCTTTTCCTCGGTTATCTGTATCTTCTGAGCATCGAAATCAGCACACCACTCAATATGGTCATACCTGAGATTTTCTTTAGAAAATCTATTCAAACAATATTTTCAATAGTATGATTCACCATTGTGTATGGTCAGTGAGCTTAGCAATATGCTGAAGTTCTTAATAAAACAATAATGTTCCCTATCTACATATGAAAGAAACATCAAATTCACGTGATTTTCGCGACTAACCTTAGTTATCCTTAAAGGGAATATTTCTCCTTGATATCCACATACATTAATAGATACGTTAATTTTGTTTTTCAAACTTAGCCAGTTGCGGTATTTGCACAGGATATTCAATACCATCCATATTTAGTTTACCTTCCAGTGATATATACTTATGTAGTCGATAAGCGTGATCTTCAGCTGGGTATAGAAATTTTAGTACAGACAAAAGAAAACATTTACTTCCAGCATTTATTATTTTAATTAGGGAATGCTTATTTCTCAGCTCTTCTGGAAATTAAACATAGCTGGAAGCAGCTAATGAATATATTTAGCTATATATTTAAGCTCTAAGTATTGCACACTATTATCAGACCAACCACTTCCCTTGTGGTGGAAAGAAGAAGCTACTTCAATAATGTAAGTGCATGAACCCTCAATCTGCGATTTTAATGCTTCAGGGCTTAATGTGACATTACACTTACTGCGAAAGAAAGGAGTGATTGTTTCCTCCATTTACATCAAGATTCTCAATATATTACTACTCTCTTGACGTTGAAACGTCGGCAACATTCCCCAGTGATGTTGCTCCTGTTGCAGTGAAGTTCTTTATCTTGCGCCGTAATAGACTATCCTGCCGTGAAAATATTTTTTTGCATTATCACAAACGAAAGACTTCACCTTCCGACTATGTGGGGAAACATCTCGCTGTAAGTTGTCACTCCGACTAAAAATTAGTCCACACTCATCACACCTTTAAAGTACACCCCAGTGTTGTAAACTTATATGACGTGCCAAGTTTGTAGGCTTGGTAAAATATTTTGAACAGTTCTTACACAGGATGACCATTTTAACCAACCGTGTTGTATGAAAACAAATAGATAATATCTTATCTATTGATCATGTTGAATGAAAACAAATAGATTAAATCATAACTATAGTTAACTTGACAATTTTCACAATCTCCTACCTCTAAACGTGGAAGACAAGATTCACACCAGAGCAAGCAACAATGATTTTGACGAAAACCTTCGTATACTGAGACAAAAATTAAAAACCGTTATTATAAACACTATTTGTCTGCGAGTAACAAGACATGTGTGTGCAAAATTATTTCACCTCCTAATGGTATACCAAGAAATAAAACAAATAAACATGATAATAGTGTACTGGTAGCACATGCGTTACTGTCTAAATACTTTAATATATCGCTATTTACGAGTAAATTATTATGATAAGTCAAACTTATATTCATTTCTTAACAACTTTCATTCTGTGCCATCTAGTGAGGAAAATTGGTATTTATAATTTCTCAGTGTCTTTTGGTAGCCCATACATATAAGTATTAAAACATTGTAGCTATCAATGCTCATACAATCATTTAATTACACTAATGGGGGTAGGATAAGGAAATTATATATTAGGGGTAAGTGTACCCACATTTGTGTTAAGGGATAGTTTGAAATAATGTAGGTAAAATACCCCCAGTTTAATAGGTTAGTGTTCTAACTCTACCTCCTAGATTAGCTACACGTTTATATATGCATGTTCACCAATAAATATATAAGGTTTTACTTAAAAACACATGAGAAATATATATTTTGATCAATAATCATGATTCACTCATTACATTAATATCAATAGAAATAATATTCACATGAAATTATGTTCTTCTTTTTTAAAGCCTTAGTTAAAAGAGAAAATATAGCAACCATTTACCATACAAATATTTCACTACTACTCGAACGTTACTTGGCGAAGGTAAATTCAATAATTAATAGCTGTTTCACGTTCTAAATATAGTTTCGTTCAAGTATGACGTCTTAGGGAGGGTACACAATAAGTTACACAAGTTGGCCATAACAGTTGAGACAGGTTTAATTTTTTCCACAAGTAGGGTGATCTAAAATATTATGTTCGAAGATGTAATTTCAACTTTGGGAATCAAGAAGAAGAAATAAAAAGGAAACTCTAATTCAAAATTATCTCAATTATGATATCAACATAATATTAAAACTTGTATGACAAATGGCTAAAGATAAGTCTATTCCAGGCATCAAATGTTAGTCGTTTACCGCTATGAATCAAACACGGTGTTGAATTTAGGTTATATATCATATATACATCTGTTTGAAGACAAGTTATACTATGAAATAATTTTACAACAGGTCCTGATATTTATAGCTGTTACCAGCTAGGTTTGCGACAGAATGATGACGTCACCAGGGCTAACCCATTGCCTCATAGAAAGGGAGGGTTGCAACATTATTCAAGCTCGTGTCCTCTTTTTGTCTGGTCAAGCAGCCAAACTGGCGTCTAGTATGAGGCACCAGGGTAAAACTAATTGCGACATCATTAAAGGTAATGTTCTATTTTTGTCTAGACTTGTCTTGCTGATCCACCAAACTGGAACCAGGTATGAGTCATCAGGGTTGTTACAGTGCAATGACGTCATCGGGAGAACCCATTGCTGGGGGAGGGTTTGACTGGGTCAATGACATCATGTACTAACTCACGGGTTCAAGGTCACGATCTATTCCTCTCTCAACTCATCTTGTCGAGCCACCAAACTGGCGCTAGTCATCAGGGAAAACCCATTGCCACATAGAAGACCAGAAATAAACCTTTGCGAAGTTGGAGGAGGACAACTCCATGTCGTCATGAAAATAACCAGAGGGGAAAAGGGGTCCTTACTTGGAGAGAGAGGAGAAAGCACTGTACTCAGCCAGTGATATAAATAACAGCCAATCATAGCTCTGTTCTCATACGTCCCACACATACCAACCGTCAAAATGAGGTCCGGGGGAGGGGGGATTGAGGGTTAGGGAGAGGGTGGAAGCCCACAGCCAATAAGAGCTGGAGGGCGGGGTCACGTGACAAGCTCTAAGCCAATTAGCGTTGGGGTCAATGGTCAAATTGGAGCCATATGAAACCCTAGCTACTCACAACAACTATGCAAGTCCAGTAGATGGGGAACACGCCCTATTATTCCTAAAGTTGGATATTTTAATATAATATGCGCAGCCTATCACTACCTAGAACATAGCAACACTACACTAGTTATGTGAAATTTTCGATCTCAATATTATGACGAGTCTTTACATTTAATGCACCCCTGTATCAAAAAATTGGGATTTTACAAATTAGTTTGCCCTCATGTATGTCTGTCTCTCTGTCTGTCGCTAGCCAAAAAACTGAAATGGTTTAAGGTTTTTCTTTTCAAACCTGATCTCTGGATATTATAATATATACCTATATATATAATACAGTAAATATATAAAGCTATATATATGTATATATATATTATAGCCCAGGACAACTTTTTATTTCTACCCTAATCCTTAATAATTATTATTGTATTACAATGTTTTTCAAAGATAGCTTTTGATTAAATGGATATCTAGGTGACATTTGATCTTAAAAATAATACTGTGGACTGTGGTGTTAAGGAAAAAATATGAAACATTTTGTTTTAAGTTAAACATAAAAAGACCAATATTAATGAAAAGTTGAAAGACTAGGACAACTAAACCTCTAACAAGAAAGTCGAAGGAAGCCTCATTCTATAGACTATATTTAATACATATTTTACTAATAAAATATGTTGAGCCAAATTCAGTTCGAGAATCTACAGACAGCACTGTAATGATACACTTGTAGTAGTACTAATAATGTTTTTCGTTTAGTTTTGTCCCTTCGGCAAAATATCAACTTCAAATCCAATGATACATTATGGATGGTAATTCAATTTAATATCCCAAGACAAATCTTAAAGTGAGTAACGATAAGAGCCTAACATAATTCTTAACATGATGTACTTGGCATATTTTTAATGGAGGGAGCAAGAGATCTACTGTTCGATAAACTACTAGCCATCAATGTTAATATAAGATACAATTGAATCAGGATTTTATCTACTAAAGTGAACACAACACAACAAACAAAAAATTTATTTTTCTAACATTGAAGTTCATTTTGTAACTTTCCTTTGGATTTGAAGTTGATATTTTACCTTGTTGATCAAGCTAGATAGGAATTAATGAAGGATATATTTAAAAAAAATTACAGATGAATAGACATCTTTAGGCTGTCCGCCCGGTTTACTGTACTAGTCTGTAAACAGATGTAAAGCTTAAACATAATATTCTAGAGAAGCACACTTTTGGTTCCCCATAGAGATGTATGTTATGTCTCGGTTCTCGAGGTTTCAAGGTTTTGAAGTTATTGCGTTTACACACAAACACACATTCTATTTTTATATGATAATCAAGATCATTGTTAGTTGAATGCATGAATTCAATAAATTTAAATATTTAACAAAATATATAATGGCAATAATAGGAAATATTTAAAAAATGTACCATCATTAGACGAGAGAGAGATCAAAAATACACGGTTGATAATAATACAATCTTAAAAATAACTACTAAATTCAACTATAATACTGAGCACTAAAGATTAGTCAGGTATATACACTTTAAGAACAGCTATAAAACATATTATTCAAAGGGTATATTGTAATCTACATTATAAGGGCCAATAACTTTCCCAATAAGAAACATGTACTGACAGGATAGCTTCTGTTCATTGTGCGTGTGAACCATCCTTAACTAAGTTAAGGAAAAGCACGAGGTCCAAAAAACAACAATATCTAATAGGGTCAAGAAAAGCGGACAATAGGAGCGAGTGCTTGGAGTTCTGCACTTTGAATATTTTAGGCCAAACATTCGAAAATCAGACCTCGCAACTCCCACCAGTTGCAGATTTAAATATAAGAACGGTCTATCTCAATAGTTAGTAAAAAATGATATTTACTGCTGAATTAAGTTTACCATAAAAGAACTAACATATTACTTAACCTCATATAACTAGGGTTGTAACGGGCTAATCTGGCTTAGCCCCGTTCAAATATAAAACACGAACATTCTTGTGTAATAAACAAGTCGTCAAGAGTT
>CABFOW010005761.1:0-39011 GCA_902141385.1 Timema californicum
GATTCGAACCTCGATCTCCCCATCCTCAGCAGTCGAGCTCAACACGACCAGCGCGTTAGCCAACTACGCCACCGAGGCGGGTGTTTAAAAGTAAAGTAGAATATTTTAATGTCTACGTTATATTTTGAAATTGTAAAAACATTTAGTTTGTTTTAATTGTTTAGTTTATACATCTGTTTAATCCAGTGAGGTTATCTCCACTTGTTGATTGTGACACTTAACTTGATTTTACTTCATTAGTTTAAAATAATGCCACTATACACGACTTGTTTTCACAAAAATAACAATTAGATACCCACACGTGGAATAAGTATAATTGTACCATAGTATGTATGGGTTTCCAGTGATGAAAGGTTGGGGCTTCATTCCCTACCTGGTACAAAGAGAGGATGTTACCCTAAATGGTTTTCCAATATTCCACACTGCCTTGGCCTAATTAACACGAGTATAGCCCATTTCGGTGGCCACATCATCCAAGGTGCTACTCTCGCAATAAACTAGACTGCCGAAGATGGAAAGATTGGTGTTCGTTTCCGGCCGGGTGTACTAAGGGTAGTTTTCCCTAAAATACTTTCCCCTCGCTTTACACGTATATGTGGGTACACTTCCTCTAAATTCTACTTTCTTAATCCTTAACACATTAGTGCAGTTAGTATAAGCGTATACCACTAACGGGTAGTAATCCGCGATGCTAAAAAAAAACACGTAGAGGCAAGACGTGCAGTAAAATGCTGCGGAATAAGAATAAAGAAAGAATCATTAGGATTATAAATTTAATAGAATTACCTTTAGTTTAGTTTATTGGTTTGTAAGACCAAATACATACATTTTCCTGGGCAAAGAATTACACAAGTAACCACAATAAGGTTTTAAAATGTAAATTTATGACAGATAATAATGATAAAAAAAACTGAAAATACGAAAAAGATTTTTTTTTTTAATTCCGCACTTGGGAATGAATAAAATTAAACTTTAAGATTTACATTATCATGTAAAGTTAATCTCTAACAAGTTGGGTGGCAATCACTTGGGGAGAAGTTTAACAACAACTGGTGGGGGCTGTTGAAGAAATTACCTTTTGTAGTTATTGCTAAGTTACACGTACAAACTGTTTCATTAAACCGTTTCTTGACGTCAATAAATATGTGAATTTGAACTAATTCGTCCTTTAAATTTTGGTAGGAAAACAAATGTTATAGTCTACTAAAAAATGTGTGCTGTGTTCCTGTTATACAAATGTTCGGAAAAGGGGAAAAGTCACATTACACACATTTTCCAGGGCAACAACTTTGATATCTGAAACTCCCCCATAAGGACCCCAACAAATATATTTTTGTAAATTAATTTAAATATGACCGAGACCGCTTTTAACCATAATATAAACTGTATTAGAAAGTTCTCGTGATTGTCTAACAGATGAGAGCACTATCTTAATTCGTGTAAAACTGGATTCTCCCCCTCTTCCCCTGTGACCTTCAAATGCGACCACTAGTCAACAAATCTATAAACTGTACCATGGGTATCTTGTTGTGTAATGAGGAGATTTGTCCACAGTATTTCTCACTTGTACAGGATGGGGTGTAATCAATTAGATGATCTTTGTTGAGGAAAGTGAGGGACAATGTTCTTAGGTTCGAGTAACGTCCGGTGGAACTCATCTAAGGGACATTATCTCCAAACTGTGAAATAGTTTAGTAAGTAGTTAGCTTTTATTTAGCTAGTGAATATTTATCTTTCGATCGAAGTGTTAATTTTCAAGTTACTAATCGTCTAATTGTTTCTGCCCCACCATATATTACTTTGATACAACTTTACAAACCTCTGATAACTTGATACAAACTTACATGTAAAACGATTTTTTTACATCCATTACTGTTTCCAAACTATGGCTTGAGTATGTTTTTTATTCAAGCCATATATTTTCCACTACCGACTGGACAGGCCTGCCATAGCTTAATAATTTAACTTAAGACTAGTACAGGCACCAAATCCATTCCCCAGCCATTAATGTATCACTCTGAAATAGGTAAGCCCACAGTTCCTTACAGATGATGTTTTCGGCCATGTTGGGAATAGAACCTGGAAACTTTATTCTGAAAATTGAAAAATGACACCTGGACACGGGAATCGAACCGAGAACCGGGCTTATTATGCCAATGTTCTGACTACTGAGCTATCCAGAATTCATCCCATGCCCAGGGTAATTCTTCACAAATATTTTAAATCAGCTGGATAGCTCAGTGGTTAGAGCATTGGCGTACTAAGCCAAAGGTCCCAGGTTCGATTCCCGTGTCCAGGTGTCATTTTTAAATTTTCAGAATATGATATATAGATGGAGTAATCCTCACTAAAAGCATATATAATAGTTTTGGTTATTTAAATCCATGAACTTAGAGACGTAGACAGACACGCTACCGACTGACCCAAGGTGTGGGATCCCTATGTAGAGTAGCTGTGAGTGTATATTATATGTGGCTTGAGGTGTTTGTCTACATGCTTTCATCTCACTTAATTACACTTAGCGTCACGGTTACTGATGATCACCCCTTAAACCAGTTGGTAGCAAGGCAAGAGGACAGAAAAATCCTTTTTGTGGCATCCTAAAATATTATTATTAGCATCGCGTCTTACTACCCGTTCGGGTTATACGCACTTACGCTAATGTGTAATGGTAAGGTGATTGTGAGAATGAAATGAAGGACCTACAGTTTAACGTAGAATCCGAACCACGGTGGAGGCCTGGAATCCTAAAATAAATTATTAGTTTAAAAATCTTGTGATCATAAAAACTATGTTCGAAATGTGTACGGTAACCATTTTGATAGCTTGAATGTTTTATAATGTTATTACCACCTTTTAGTTTGTGCGCAAACGTCTTGTGTGAACAGGGCCTCGCCCTCTAATAAAGTACCGAGCTATGGAGGCAAAATCCTACCTTGAGCCACCAAATTAATTCGTGACGACAGACTGTCTCTCTGTCTCTCTCTCTCTGTTTTCACCTCTCTCCTAACCGGATTATCTCCATATTATGCTTTCTGATGATATTCACTTTCATCCGCCTTTTTCAGTTACCTTATGAACAAACTAACAATTAATATCGATATGACTCGCTTCGGTGACCACGTGATCTAACGCGCTACTCTCGTGCTAGACTAGACTGGCGAAGTCCAGGAGATCAGATTTCAATCCCGGTCGGGTGCACTGAGGGTCATTTTCCCTAAATGTTTTTCTACTCTCTCTACACACGAACGCGGGTGTATTTCCTCCAAATTAAACCTTCTTAATCCGTGACACATCCGTGTAATTAGTACATAAGTGTATAACCCGAACGGGTAGTAAGATGCGATGTTAAAAAACAATTATATGCTACCACGCCCAATCGTATCATTGTCCCAGTAAATATTAATACTAATCTACAGACCCTTCATTTATCAATCAAACGCACTAATTAAATATGAAATATAATATCAGAAGCTTTGTAAAATTTATCAAAATTAACTAGATGTATTTACTTCAAAGAGGAATCAAACTTGTTTAATTTAGTAAAATGGTTAATTTGAAAATAATATCTACTTAACAACATGCGCAAATCTACAGCACTCTCTTACACACCTTTCAGGTATTCGCGTCCCTGTAGCTGAATGGTTGGAGGTTCAAGTCTTGATGAATTCAATATAAAGATAAACATGAATTCTCCTATGGCTCGTCTACAATCAGTCGCAATACACGTTGTGTTTGTTTGGTCTGTCTAGAATGAAGTGTCAGGAGACGTAATTTAAATTGATATGACTCCAACATCAAAGTTAATAAATATTATGTATTAAATAGAATTAAATGATTAATGTATTAAATAGAATTAAATGATTATAGGTAAAGTTATTAAAATATACCAATAATTAGATATGAAATATGTTGCCCTAACTGTTATCCTTGACTATTTAACTAATTTCTTTAATTGAATACAGTAGTACACCTATATTTGTTTATGATTGGCTGAACGCAAGCAGACTTCACTACATAAAAGCAAAAGATGGATAGTGTTTATCTCCTTCCGACACTTTCTACATAAGACTGCCCTTGCGTGAGCTTTTGTCGACAGACAATATTAAGAGTTCAAGTCTGACAATCAGGTACGACTGGTTGTAGACGAGCCTTTAGAGGTCCTTACTTAAATATTGGTTCTTTCTAGTATTAATATCTCATTTAGTAGCCCTGGAGAATGGTGATGTTGCTGTACTACATTGTGAATTAGAAAAGTAGGTTGCTGTTATAATAAGTGTAGTGAGGAAGTGAACGTAAACTACCCCTAATGAAAGCGATAGTAATCTGTCACTCAAAAACTAACATAAATAATACTGATGTTCAGTGTTACTGTTAAAATTCCTTTGGAATAATTTATTTCAATAAGCTATTAAATCTCATTAAATGAATTTAGTTTAAAATTCCTTTGATCTACAGCTGTCACTTTTGATAGATAGCTCCTAACTTGGTATAATAAACTAAATATACTCAATCTTTGACCTACATGATTAATTTATTTCATCCTGCCTCGGTGGCCGCATGGTCTAAGATGTTTATCTCGCAATGGACTAGACTACCGATGAAGGGGAGATCGCGGTTCGATCCTCCCCGAAGGGTTTACTGAGGGTGGTTTTTGCTAAATGTTTTCTCAGTGTGTCTCTCTTTCCAACTAAATAAGGGTACAATTCCTCTAAATTCAACCTTCCTCTTCCCTAATTTACTAGCGTAATTAGTACAGAAGTGTATGACCTGAACGGGCAGTGAGACGCGGCGCTAAAAATATGTGTATATTCCGAAGGTTTCTGCACAAGTTGAAGACGCATTTGGCTCATATGGTGCTAATATACTTCCGATGTATGTTTGATATATGTTCGTTTTATTGGATAGTTACAGCTAAACTGGTTGCTCTTATGAGAAGAATATTTGTAGAAAATAACAGGCAATCAAGTTAGAAACAAGGCGGCAACCACACAAACCCCTATACGGCAACTTGCTAGTGACGTCATCTATCATGTTTAAAGTAACGCTTGATAGGTGGCGCTACTTGTCCTAGGTCGATGTACCACGAGCGCGTATCTGTGAATCCATTTGACTTGAATCAGAGTCAGTCAAGGATTTTCTTAATGACAGATTTTTTTCAATGTTCACTACTCACTCGGTTTATATGTTATGGGGATTTTATTCATATGGTGATCAAACTATAAAGGGTTTTCCTAGGTTGAGTTAGTTTATAAACTTTGAGTGTAGTAACTAAACTTTAAGTTTACCAATATTAGAAAGTATAATTATACATTCATAAAGGTTGACTACTCAATTACTTAAAAGTTATTTTTAATATAAGAAATTTTTAAAATAAAAAAATAGTTTTTATATAAAGTCATTAATTTTATATTTTTAGAAACATTTTTATAATCATTTTAAAACCCTTATGTTTGATGTTATTATTAAATCCAAACTCATCATTAAGGCAAACCCTTACTTTATATTAATTATAAAATAAAAAATATGGATGTTTGTATATTTAGCTACAAAAGTGTGTAATTATATACTATAATTTTTTAAACGATAATCGGACAAGGTGATCGAACTGTATACTTTTGGCTGAGCAAAACAAAGATTTTAATATCAAAATACCTGTAGTATAAATTGTGTAAAGTCACTATGTAGGGTTTACTGTACGTCATTCATTATTTAAATGATTTCGTTGAGTAGTTTAAAATCAGATTCTCAGGAAAAATACTATCTGGCTGTTATAAATTAACTAAAACTATGTTCATATAGCTATAGGTCAATTTCTGTAATCTGCAACCATCACTTTAGGAAGGTAGTGTAAATTTCTATAAACTAATGTGAATAATACATTACATTGCTATCAACGTTGACTGGATAAAGACATATTTGCTTTTACTACAACAATATTTTCAACATTACCTCAATATAAATACCTTTGTCCTTTAAAATAATATGTAGATTATACTCATTATGTTTTTATGTTAGAAAAGCTTATTTCCAACATAATAATATTATTTAGATCTGGGCCACATCATTCGTAGCCCAGTAGTGCAAAGATTAACCAGTACTAATGTACCATTGACTAGGTGACGCCCGAATGTACTAAGTATATCCTTTCCGTAGAAGCGCTCACCATGAGGTGAGGGGATGGTGATAGTTAGTATGAGGATTATGGTGAATATGAGGGAACCGGGGGAAACTCTTAAACTTAACTTAAGCCTAATTAATCAAACCTTTGTGACCGTGGGGGTAGTTCCCCTTTCGAGAAGAATATCCAGATTACCAACCAATAAACGAACCCGGGACACTAGCCAAGTGAACTGTCAGCTATTTCAAAAATGAAACTATCAAGCAAATTATGGACCAAGATAATTGATATAATAGTAATGATAATCTTATTTTGTTTTTCTCTGTTGGTTTTAAAGAGTTAAAATGGGCCTTGGTATGTCATCTTGAGTGTAAACTTACAACTAAGAAATCAAAAGAAAAAAATAAGCTTTAAATAACTTTTATTTAACTTCACACACATTCTCAATTAATAAATAAAGTATTTATAAATTATTTTTGAAGACAAAGATCTTAGAGATGATAAATAAGTTCGTTACTTATGGCATCCCATGTTGATGGTCATTTATGGTTTTGATGGCAATTAAATAGTTGCATGGTGACTTATGGTAACATTAGTGATGCTTATGACATCACAATACTTTGGTGGTAATGTTGGATGCTATCGTGAGTGTTGACGATATCGTTGATGGTTATTTATGATGACAACAGCAATGTTGATGGAATCACATTTTATAATTGTAACTTATAGCAACATCAGAAGGGTTGATGGCGTCACAGTATGTTGCTATAACTTATCGTATAGCATCAGTAACGTTTGAAGGTAAGTATGGCAACATCAGTCGGAGTTTAGACACCTTAAACACCCCACAGTACCTGAAAACAGATAACAAACTTATTACATTCTAAATACACCCTCTATTATTAATATATTTACAAAGTTATGTAATAAACATTTATATAGCTAGCTTTATTATTTAGCTTAAAGTAAGAACGGGTATAGTTGCCTTATCGGAATCTTAGCTACATCCATTCTTATTTTAAAACCGGAAATAGTGTTTATTCTTAGAGAATTAGTTATTTTGTTGTTGTTTCTGAATGACTAAAGGATAGTGGGAAGCAAAAAATATTAATATTTTACATCCTTGACTGTTTCCAGTATATTCTCCACTACCGGCTTGCTAGGCCTGTCGTAGCTTAATATAACTTATAATATAACTCTAGACTAGGACAGGCACAAAATCCAGTCCCCGGCCGTCAATTTACCAATGTTAAAAGGTAGACCCATATTTTCATCAACGATAAATTTTTGGCCATGCCGGGAATCAAACCCGGGACCCTTAGCTCAGAAGGCAGACAGGCTACCGACTGAGCTAAGGTTTTGGAAAAAAAAATTGTAATTATAAAATAATATAAATGTAAAATATTAGCCAATCGGGAAGATATAAGTCTATTAAAGTTATTTTTGGAATATGCTCCAATAAATTGAAAAACTGTTCTTATGTATTAACAACACAAATGCTATAATACTTGTAACGGTAACATTTCATGATTGAAATAATATAACTTCAATATATTTAAGACGCCCTTTTAAAATTAAGTTAACCTTATCGCTAATAATTTAAACAATAAAATGGCCTCACTAGAGTTTAGCTTACATAATATATTATCCTATATTTATTTTATCACGACACAGAAACGTTAAGATAATTATCTACCTAAAATCGGTGTGAATTCGTAAAACCCATTTCCCCTCCTTTCACATCGGATCAGTGATACATATCTGCCCCTGTGTTGTGACACCCGCCTAGCACGAACACATGTCCGTTCGACGGAGGTGAAAGTCAATTAAAAAAAAGGCGACCCCTGAGGCGATTTCTTACATCACTCTGATGATACGATATCTCGGAGTGAAAAGATATGAATATGTTTTCATGAAATAGCCAACTCGTTAATATATAATGATATAATAATAATAATATTTAGCACCGCGTCTTACTACCCATTCAGGTTATACGCTTTAAGTACTAATTGCTCTAATGGATTAGGGATTGGGAAGGGTGAATTAGAGGAAGTGAACCCACATTTGAGTGGAGGGAGAGTGGAATACAATTTAGGAAAAACCATCCCCAGTTCACCCGACCGAGATTCAAACCTCGATCTCCCCGTCCTCAGCAGTCGAGCTCAACACGACAAGCGCGTTAGCCAACTACGCCAATGAGGAGGGTAATATATAATGGAAAATAGGAATATATATATATATATATTCGTATAATTGTGCACGTGGAATAGACGTCAAGATCGTATACCCTGGTTTGCTAGCATCAGGAAGGTCAGGGTTTGAATCCCAAGCAAGTGTACGTGGGATTTTTTTTATTAAGATATGGTTTCCCACACTTTTTCCCCAAAAATGTTGGTACAAATGCTATGAATTATAAAATCCCCACCCCATTAGTGTGTTTATAATGTGAATACTTTGGAGTGCTAGTGAGATGCGATGCTAACATATATATATTACACCACGTATCATTATCCGTCCTGGCTATCCACATACTCGCATTATTATGGTACGGAGTGGAGGAAGAGTAAGAAACAATTAATTTAAAGAAAACGCCTTCAAAGCAATGGACTGAGATCTTAACCCTGGCCTCTCCTTCAGCATAAAACTAGACAATAACAAATTGGCGCCCTAGTCTGCGTGCCCAACGATGTGCATAACGCCATCACAACCATTCCTCATGATATTATTTTTAATTATTTCCACATTTACGTTGGAGAGACTTCAAAATTGAGTTGCATGCATCTTTTAAATAAATAATAAAATTATTTATCTATCTTTAGTTTATAACATGCTAACTCTAACTAAAATATATTTTTCAATTACTTCCCAGGCACTAAACACACATACCGCATGAACTCCGAATATCTTATGTATAACTAGCTTACTTTCACATCGCAGGAATGGTGCTAGAATGTTGACCAGACCAGGATTCGAACCAGAAGTATCTGGAGCCCTATTACTACAATTCTATTAAACCTAGTCGATATAAATAAATTTCTTAAATGTATTGCTCACCTAAAATGTGTTAAGGCGTCGTCTGAAAGTGTTTAGAAGATTCTTAGTGGATTTTAGCGAAGGCGGGGGCAGCGGCGTAGCCGTAGGCGGGGGCGGCGTAGGAAGCGTAGGCGGGAGCACCTGCGGCGTAGCCGTATCCGTAGGCGGAAGAACCGTAGGAGAGGGCAGAAGAGCCATAGGCGAGCGCGGGAGCGGCGGCCACCTTAGTGATGGCGGGGGCGGCGTAGGAGAGAGTAGGGGCGGCGTAGGAAGCGTAAGCGGGAGCGGCTGAAGCGTAGCCGTAAGCGGGAGTGGCAGAAGCGTAGCCGTAAGCGGGGGCGGCGTAAGAGAGGGCGGGAGCGGCGGCCACCTTAGTGATGGCGGGGGCGGCGTAGGAGAGAGTAGGGGTGGCGTAGGAAGCGTAAGCGGGGGCAGCAGCGTAGCCGACCTGGAAACACACACAACAAAGTAGGTAATGATCGCTCTTCTAATGCAAACATATTGAAACTAGCGACGGTTTTTATTCTCACCGCTCTAAAAACTTGAGAATAAAATTTATGATTTTGTTAGAATTTTCTTCTACTTATTTTTTAATCAATGTTTAAACCTTACACCGAAGAAAAAAAATCGTATATTAAGGCTTTGCTAGTGCAAACAAGCCAAATCCTGTCCAACAATTTGACTGTACGAGCTGAGGCAAGTAGATAAGATGGCATCAAACAAGATTCTATTTTACTTTGAAATGTATTTACCTTAGCGATGGAAGGGGCAGCGTAGCTCAGAGCGGGGGCAGCGTAGCTCAGAGAGGGGGCGGCGTAGCTCACTGCAGGGGCGGCCAGAGAGTGGGAAGCGTAGCTGACGGCAGGGGCGGCATAGCTCACAGCGGGGGCAGCGTAGCTGATGGAGGGGGATGCATAGCTGACGGCGGGACCGGCGAGGCCGATTCCATGGCTGGCGTAGCTGACGGCGGGACCGGCGAGGCCGACACCATGACTGGCGTAACCAACGGCGGGGGCGGCGTAGCCGACACCATGACTGGCGTAACCAACGGCGGGGGCGGTGTAGCCGACACCATGACTGGCGTAACCAATGGCGGGGGCGGCGTAGCCGACACCATGACTGGCGTAGCCTACGGCGGGGGCGGCGAGGCCGATTCCATGACTGGCGTAACTGACGGTGGGGGCGGCGCCGTAGCCCAAACCCAGGAGACCACGCTTCTCGGTCTTCTTCTCCTCGACGGCGGGGGTGGTCTTCACCTCCTTCTTCTCCTCAGCGTAGGCGACTACGGCGAGGGCAAGGACGACAACAGCCTGTACATCGTCAGAACAACAGATCAATCGACACAGCTCCCTGGTCCATGTGTGCATCCCCTCCACCAAGAGCATATACTCTCACAGGTAGTGTGACTAACCCTGGCCTCCTAGATTAGGGTACACTATTGCTGGTTTTGAACATATTACCTCCAAAATTATTAAATCAATTCTTTGAAAAACTACTGTTGAACATAACCAGGTTCCAGAGCTTGAGGGGGTTTAAATCTTGTGTTTGGTGCATCCTAGACAAAGCTCATGTGCATACTGTGCAAATAAACTGCGGTCATGATCTCCTAGTTGCGAACATTTATATTATATAGTTAATTTTACGATTATGTTTGTATAATTTTCCAGTATTAGAGTGTATTTTATACTTTCAGTCAATTATAATAACAATTTTAGATATTTAGTTTGAATATGGATACTAGGGAAAGTATATTATTAGTCAATCATGTTCATGTTCAACCGAGCGCTAGAGTTTAATGTTAAAACTGCTTCGGTTTAATTAACTTGAACTTATTAAATTTTAAAAAATCTATTAATTTATAATTCACTGATCTTTCTGTAAATAATATATTCATATATGAAGATTTTATGAATACTTACTATCTCTCAAAGCTGTTTAAATAATTTCATTTATATTTTGAAATGTATTTTTAAATTAAAAGATATTCGTACTAACTTGCACTTCAAATTTTAATAAACTACCTATTGGCATTTATAATTACTTTAAAATATTGACTTTAAAATTAACACAATAAATGTGATATGGTGATGTGTTGTATATATATGTATTCATATTATTCAATGTTTAAAAGATTTATTTAATGGACATTCGAAATAAAATTTTGTTGTATATTTTTCCAAGAAATTTTTCCTCCTCGTTTCAATCAAATCATTTAGAAGCATTCTCTTGACTTACCACAAACTTCATGATTTGAATTTTGGTTTTTGATGTTGCTTGACGAACGTTCGAAACGATTACTGACTTAATGTGAGCCACTGACCGAGTATTTATACACCTGGTCAGAAAACGCTCACCCGCCAAACCTTAAACCCGCCATTTCAGTTCTTCACCTAAATCCGTCATCGGTTTGGTTGGCTGTCCCTTTCCAATCCACGAGATCACACACACACACACACGAACAAGGGGACACACCCACCAAGTGGGTGACGTACAAGATACACAAACCTAGTGGGGAGTTGAGCAGTTAAAAACGACATATGTTCACCAGACATTGTGGAATAAGAGCCGCCATGTTCTTACCCTGCTCTACATTCGTCCCCAGAGAGGTACACCCAGGGAAGCAAAACATATGATAGTAGAGAATATGGAGGGAAGGCAATTTTTAAAGTCATTGTAAGCTATAAAAATACCATTTCAAAGTAACATTAGTTTATAAATATTGATGATATTCACAAATAATTAAGATATTTTAATAAAATAAAATATGTTGGGACTGTTCCAATGTTTTGAGAAAGGTCATGTCTTCTGGTGTTGACTATACAAAAACTGAAACCATTTATATAACGCCTTCATAAAAGAGTATACAAAGGAATAATAATATGATTATTATTAGCATCACGTCTTACTACCCGTTCGAGTTATACGCACTTACACTAAGTGTAATGGTAGGGTGATTGTGAGATGAAATGAAGGACCTACAGATTAACGTGGAATCCGAACCACGGTGGAGGCCTGGAATTCCCCACATTCACAAGATGTCTTGTCAGAGGTGAAGGAAGGGTTTGGCAATTAGATAAAACTGTGCCGGGATCGAGAATTGAACCCCGGAACCCAAGCACAGAGTTCTGACACCTTACCCCTAGACCGCCAAGTCACCAAAAACCAATAACAACCTGAAATTGATTTTAATTAACTTACAAAATTGCTTTGGAAATATTGAGTCAAAAAATTTCTTTGATGATCTCATAATTTGAACAATAACTATTTTTTTATCACTTTAAGAGTTCAATAATTACAACAAAGGTTAGCACAATCGTGCGAAGAAATGACGGACGCGTAATGTCGGTCAGCCATTCGTTCTGTCGTAGAAAAGGGCATTGCTTGTCTTCAGGCTGGAGGCCATCGTTTTAAACCGAGTAGTAAATTAAAATAATACATTTTATATTGTACTTAATACCCATATTTTGATTTTGTTTGGTTATTTGATGTTTGCTCAAAAATTAATTGAAAACGTGATCATTTCCAAAGGACATTTTGAGTTAATTTCTTTGATCTCCTACCACTTCTCAAAGTTGGGCTGTTTATATCATGTATACATTTGTGATTTCTCCTAACTTCACTAAATTATTATGTTTGACTAAATATGGAATGAAAAACTCTAAGGATGGTATGCAAGAACGCCACTACTATTCCCATTAACAGCACTCTCTGGTTAAAGTGATAAAACTCACGTTTGTGCTGGTTTGAACTTGTCTGATTCCCTGTCTGAGCTTGTCTGGTGTGCGTATCAATTGTAGTCCATCTTTTATTAAGTTCGGACGTGTGGTGATATCTTGATATGGAATCAGTTGGTTTAACCTAATCTAACCTAACCTAACCTAAACTAAACTAACCTAAACTATAGAATATTATAATTTATCACTTCAGCTAAACAGGTTTTGTTGTTATGTAAAATAACCTTTTAAAATAATAAACTGCCTTTATTTAATCATATAAACCACTAAAATTAGCTACTTTGGAAAATATCCGGTCATTATGCATATTAACTAATTTACTTTAATTACTAATTACTTTAATGATAACATATATATATCAAATAACCTAATCTAATGTTAGCAGCATATTAAATTAATATGCATTCTAAGAATAGAATAATGAGTGTAAATTTTAAAGAAATGACTTTAATATTGCCTTATAGACGAAGGAGTCTAAAACGAGACATAGCATTCAGACCCCTCCCCACTTTACCTACGGTCGGACCTATAAGTATTATGTGTACTTATCTTATAATAGTCACAAAATGAATTTTAATGGTTTAATTATATCTAAATAATGGCTCAAAGAACCAGAACAGTCCTAAATCAATTTCCAAATAAATTTATAATATAAGGAACGTGCTTAGATGGACCATCTAATTATATTAATTGGTACAACTTATTTGGTCAAATTGAACAACATAAATTAATAAACATAACATGAAGATAATTTATTCAAACAGAACTTGATATATCAAGAAATTGAGTCAAATAAAACAGGTAGAGTAACATTAAAAAAAACCATATCTTGATATAATAAGTTCTCTTTTAATAAATTATCTTCATATTATGTTTCTTAAATTATGTTGTTCAATTAGACAAAAGAAGTTGTACCAACTAATATAATTAGAGGTTCCATCTAAGCACGTTCCTTATATTATACATTCATATTTCTCCTTACTACAATTAAAATGGATATAACTAAAATCATCTCCAAACGGCTAAATGTTGACGAAATATTAAATATATATACAATTATTATTATTATTATTATTATTATTATTATTTAGCACCACGTCTTAGCTATGCACCTAAGTAATTACGCTAAGAGGTTAGGAATTAGGAAGGTTGTATTTAGAGGAAATGAGCCCGCATTCGCTTGAAGAGAGAGTGGAAAGTCATTTAGGAAAACCACCCCAGTTCACCTTAGTAAGGTTTGAACCTCGATCTCCCCGTCCCCAGCAGTCTAGCTCATCACGACTAGCGCGTTAGCTAACTACGTCACCGAGGCGGGTTAGTAAATATATAGAACTTACTACTATACTATATTATAATTTATACTAAAAGATATTTGTAATGAGCATATTTTAGGCATCTTATTTTAATAACATTTTATATAATTTTACTATTTAAATATTTAAGATAAAGTAAGTTTTTTCTTTTTGTGTGTGTGTGTGGTTGGGAGTATTAACTCAATACATTTAAAAAATATAAAATAATACTCGTATTTAAACATGCCTATGAAAAATAATTTTTAAATTTATTTTATTGGTAGAAAATTATAAAAATAGTTTAAATTATCCTGGCTTATGTTTTTTTTTTGCTAGCTTAAAAAAATATCTGAACGCTTTTGGAAATATCTGAACGCTTTTGGATTTTGTGCCTTAAATCCTCTAATTGTAAATTTTTCTAGGCCTCTTATACTGTTCTTAATACATTCTTTTTCCAGGGAGTCCCCGATTCGGCTTCATAACCCATAGTCCAGATTAAACCTGAAAACTTTAAGATATATATTTAGGGGATGCAAACCTTCAAAAAATACGTAATTTTTCTCAGGATTGTTTTGCAAGTTATAGCCCATTTGAGCTTAATTAAATGATCCATTTTTGTATCCCATTTTGAGAATGTATTTACAGGTTTTGATATCCCCTAGCACTAAGGCAATAATATCCCAGTAGTTATAAGTGCTTTGAAAATACTAATTATTATATTTTAGATAAAAAATCGAGCAAATTAGAGTCCATTACTTGTAAGAACTAGTCTAATGTTGACGTAACACTTCTCACAGAAGGTTAAGCAGATACTTTTAAAGGCCGACATGATTTGTAGTCTTTAATTTGAGAGAGAGTCAAGGATAATAATTAAGTTTATTGACCATATGCTTCAGCGGTGCAACTGACGTTTCATGAATCAAACTCACTATGTCTACCGACCGCATTTTAATATTGTCTCTAGAATAATTTGAGACAGTCCAGGGTGTTTATTCGCTCCATTTCACAGAGCACTGTTTGCACCTTCGATGGATGTTGATGAAAATTGAAACAAATAGAGTAACGTTTTATCACTATTACAAAAATTAATATTGAGTAAATTTATCATTTGACTTTTATTGGTGACTTGTTGCGTTTTTCTACCATGCCGACGAGAAGTGGTTTACTGGACAGAGCGATTCGTTTCACTAAAGATGCCAAGGACAAACCACCTTTTAATGCCGTTATCACACATCCGCTTCAAAATGTAGTTTGGAACAATTAAAAACTATTAGAAGCCCAACATTAAAAGTAGATTTCATCAAAATCGTTCGGTTTCCGATTAGATTATTTTTTTAATAATTAATTGCAAACCTTGATATATTTTACTGAATTTATTTACTTGAAAAAATTTAAAAATTTCAATTTTGTTACTTTACATGCAGTTATTTATTTATTTATTGGAACTTCTATAAATAGAACTCACACTCGTGAGCACGCGGACCAAAGCGTCAGTCTTGTATTGTTTGGTTTGCCGCGTTACGGGGAGTTTGGGTTTCGAATTCTTGCAGTGTGTGCCGCTTTGTATTCACTAAATGATGTATCACTCCTTTTTTCTCTCTGTAGGAAAATGCTGTTACACGCTATCCCTCACCCCTCTCGTATTAATTGAGATATGCACGCACTCGGTTATCCAATTGGATGAATTTGAAACTATGGACCACGGGAAAGTTGACTGGTGCATCATATGCTACCGCTATCATCGAGTCTATACGTTACTTTTAACTATCCTTTATCCTTCCTCTATTGGAACTCCTCTCAAATTTATAAGTAAAGTATTTACTTTTTGTACACCACTTATTACCACCCGTCCGGGCTATCTTATAATAAGATTATTTTTACTGTCAATATTAATACATTTAACACAAGAATTATCAAAAGTATTCATCATCATAGGATTATCATTATTATTATTAGCACCGCGTCTTACTACCCGTTCGGGTTATACGCACTTACGCTAATGTGTAATGGTAGGGTGATTGTGAGATGAAATGAAGGACCTACAGTTTAACGTGGAATCCGAACCACGGTGGAGGCCTGGCATTCCCCACATTCACAGGATGTCTTGTCAGAGGTGAAGGATGGGTTTGATAGTCAGATAAATCTTTGCCGGGACCTAGGATTGATAGGATTATCGATCTTGCGATTGTATTGCCACGTAGCTCTCCATTTTTTTTATCTTTGTTAAGTACATCATTTTTAGAAGACTTAGATAACACAATATTTCTACAATTTCAATATTTCTCTGTCTGCATACACACGCACACACGCCCATACACACGCCCACACACACACACACACACACACACATAAACGGAAAATTTCATAATAAGGCCCTGGGATTTAAGGGATTGGAGGAAAAGGGTATTTTTAGAAATTAAAAATTGTTAATGAGATACACTAGAAAGTACAATTTGATAGGAAGGTAGAGTACCACTTTAAATAATTAATACAAGTCTGAAAACCTTAAATGTTTGTATGGGAATCCAAGAAACATGACGAGTGGAAAGAGAGGGGACATAAAATGGTTATTAAGTGTATTAGGTACATTATTTGGTGAATTATTAATTAGATTAAGTAAATTGTAAACTTAATATCCAAGTAGAAGGAGGAGGGGAAGGGAAAGGGATTGAAAGTTTTCATAATTCGTCTGGTAGCTTTCGAAACAGTTTACATGAAGACCTCCGCGGGGACAGACCTGTACGATTTTGGTCTAGTTAGGGTGTGAAGACCCATCCAAATAACGATAAAAATGTTCAAATTTAAAATTTAAAAATATAGAAGCAGGGTTTGGGGGAGTTATGCAAAAAGAAAAAAAAAAACATTTTAGATGAAATTTGGCAGGAATGTAGAAGGATTACTCCAATAACAAAATAAGTGTTAATTATTTACAATTTAATAAAAGCACCTGAAATGGGTGAGGCGGGAATGAGGGTGTGGGGCTAGTAGCTTAATTAATATATTTCCAAATTTATTATAAAATATTCTTTTTGGCATGAAACAAAATTTAAATTTGCCAAAACGGACCACCCCATCATAACCAAAAAAGCTGGAAAGTTTGAAATTTAAAAATAGGGGACGAGAAATGGTGAAAAATAATCTTCTCGTTTTGATAGAAAATTTTAATTTTCTATAGATGAATGAGAAAAAAAATATTATCGTTTCACCAAACTGTACCTGTAATAATTTATAGTTCGTGAATTTTATTTAATGTTCGTGCTTCATTCCGTTTATGAACAAGCTAATAAATATTTATTTTCAAATATTTATTCTATTCTAATTTATTAAAACCGTGATTTGTTTTTGACTCCTATAACTTCTCAGAATTGTACTGTACAACGAGGAACTACCAAAAACTGGGCCGTCGGATGTTGAACATCCTAATTGGATATAGAGTTACTTGGCTGCGAAGAACGGGTCAAATTGTTAATAATTAATAATAACTATAGATATATTTTATTTTATTATTTAAAAATCAATAATTTTTTTTGAACCTCTTATATAAAAAAAACTAGACAAAACCTGCTTCTATTACTGAATCTAGTTTTGTTATTGAGGATTTAAGTTTTTGAAAATCTAGTTGGCCAATAATTGAATATTTTTTCTTCTGATAATCCAACTTAGTTGTTTGTGTAGCAAAATAAGTGTATCTATTAATCACACGCTTTGTAGGAAGGATCTTTCTATCCTTTTTTCTTCCTTCTTTCCTGTTAGTAGTAATAAATAAATACTTATTCACAAAAGTTTGCTGAGTAAAGTAAATAAAATATCCTACAAACAAAATACTTACTTTGCCTTACGAAGAAGTTTATTGTTAACTTATTTTAAACCGTAGTGGTGAGATTATGAGTCAAGATTACTTACTAGTAACGAGGAGGGAAGGAAGGAGAAAGAAATTAAATTGCATGCAGCCTTTTTGCCTTTGCAAAACCCGTATCTACGTCTTTTAGTGCAAGGAGCTAAGAACATTGATGGAGGATATATAACTTCAAAAGAAGATTTATTACTCTCTCTTTTTCTGATGCCCTAATACAAAGTTGCGAGTTTCGACTGGGTCGACTGACATGTGACGAGCGATGAGGACGAGATGACGACGGTAACACGCTTGCTCGGCTACTAGGACCACATAGCATGCAAGGAGGTACCATACAATATTCTTCAACCTTCCAGCTGCCGACGTTATCTATCTTCTAAACAAATAATTAAATTAATGTATCCAGGCACGTAGCCAAAGTATTAGAGAAGGGGAAAGAAAGGACGGGTGTTCTTATCAATTTAATCAGAACTAATATGCACCTTTTAAAGAGATTAAGGGAAAAATAAACTAGTATAAAGATTGAGTCGTAATTCAAAATATTATTTATCAATAATTAATGCAATCTTTTCTAACAACATAAACGGGCATTTGAGTCAACTGCACTAGGGACCCCCTTTAATATACATTCCCGATGTTTGTGGCATAATAAATTATACGGCATATACATTTCAAGAAAACGTTTGTACACATGAATGTGTAGATATAATAAATAAACCCCATTGTTAAAAATATGACTAATAATTTTGGGTCTCTCTTTTCCCCAAAAGTGAATACTATATGCTTGGATATATTTTAAAATCTAGAGGGATATCTTAGTAGTGTTTAGTTTTGGCCTAAGTTGACAGAGTAAGGGTAGATTTTTGTCATCATAACAGTTAACTGAATGTTATGAGAAATTTAATTTGTGGAATATGAAGAATTTTATATAAGGTATTAATTTTGTAATATTTCATTGATAGAATTTTCAGCCACTTTGAATCCTCATGGTATAAGGCGTCACTCACGCAATAGAGTAGACCGCCAATGACAGGGAGATTGGGGTTCAAATCTTGGGCGGGTGAAATGGGGGTATTTTTTCACAATAGTATTCCACTTTCCCTCCATGAAAATGGAGGTACACTTCCTCTAACTTCAACCCTTGGAAACAACACCTGTTCCAAAGTACGATAGTAAAATAATATAGTGAACTAATAGATATTGCTACATAAATATTTGGGAAAAGAACATCACAGTCCGCGAAAGAGCATGAATAATATACTCTGTTACAGAAACATGTGGAATAATAAGCATCATGGTTCCCCACATATCATTCCGTTTCACCAAGCTATGTCACCTGAATGTGTTTATTTTAATTGTTATGTCACTGCTAGATAAGTGCTAATACATCATTTTTACTTTCTCGCTATCTTACAGGTAGAGAAAGTATTGTGATCGCAAAAAAGAATCGAACTCAATATTTTGATGAATCTTGACGTTTCATGCATGACCCCCCGAATCCAAAAAAGATATTTTGGACTTTCCGTCTCTATGTACCTCCAACTAGAGCCTAAACCATTTTACCGATCGGGCTAAAATTTGGTATCTAAGGTTTTCATAGAATTTGTAACGTTGCTTGAAATCAACGTTACAAGCAAGAAGAAAATATGAGTAAAATAACACTAATTCTACAACCACGAAGAATGCCGACGTTATCTATCTTCTAAACAAATAATTAAATTAATGTATCCAGGCACGTAGCCAAAGTATTAGAGAAGGGGAAAGAGGGACGGGTGTTCTTATCAATTTAATCAGAACTAATATGCACCTTTTAAAGAGACTAAGGGAAAAATAAACTAGTATAAAGATTGAGTCGTAATTCAAAATATTATTTATCAATAATTAACGCAATCTTTTCTAACAACATAAACGGGCATTTGAGTCAACTGCACTAGGGACCCCCATTAATATACATTTCCGATGTTTGTGGAATAATAAATTATACGGTATATACATTTCAAGAAAACGTTTGTACACATGAATGTGTAGATATAATAAATAAACCCCATTGTTAAAAATATGACTAATTATTTTGGGTCTCTCTTTTCCCCAAAAGTGAATACTATATGCTTGGATATATTTTAAAATCTAAAGTGATATCTTAGTAGTGTCTAGTTTTGGCCTAAGTTGACAGAGTAAGGGTAGATTTTTGTCATCATAACAGTTAACTGAATGTTGAGAAATTTAATTTGTTGAATATGAAGAATTTTATATAAGGTATTAATTTTGTAATATTTCATTGATAGAATTTTCAGCCACTTTGAATCCTCATGTTATAAGGCGTCACTCACGCAATAGAGTAGACCACCAATTACAGGGAGATTGGGGTTCAAATCTTGGGCGGGTGAAATGGGGGTATTTTTTCATAATAGTTTTCCACTTTCCCTCCATGAAAATGGAGGTACACTTCCTCTAACTTCAACCCTTGGAAACACCATCTGTTCCAAAGCACGATAGTAAAATAATATAGTGAACCAATAGATGTTGCTACATACATATTTGGGAAAAGAACATCACAGTCCGCGAAAGAGCATAAATAATATACTTTGTTACAGAAACATGTGGAATAATAAGCATCATGGTTTCCCACATATCATTCCGTTTCACCAAGCAATGTCACCTGAATTTGTTTATTTTAATTGTTGTGTCACTGCTAGATAAGTGCTAATACATCATTTTTACTTTCTCGCTATCTTACAGGTAGAGAAAGTATTGCGATCGTAAAAAAAAATCGAACTCAATATTTTGATGAATCTTGACGTTTCATGCATGACCCCCCGAATCCAAAAAAGTTATTTTTGACTTTCCGTCTCTATGTACCTCCAACTAGAGCCTAAACTATTTTACCGATCAAGCTAAAATTTGGTATCTAGGGTTTTCATAGAATAGACCTGTCGGGTTTTTGGAATGGGATATATAACCCTTAAATTAAGGGTTGTTTTCTGAAGGGCAAAAAGAGAAAATGTCTATTTTCTAAAAATCGGTTCTAACAATGTTTATTAAATTTCATTTCTAAGCATTTATAAATATTCCAAACAAAGTGGCTTCTCTCAATATTTCGGCAAAATGACTTTAAGGGCTCCGGGCTGATGCGTAATTTATATATTATTTATGATGTCTCCTAAACTATTTTAGATATGAAATTACTTATAGTTACAAATATGTAGGACTCTTTACAATACAAATATTTTATAAAAAGCATATTTTTATAAAACCAACAACTTCCAAGCCATACGTAAATATATATTTTTTAACTTTTCGAAAACAAAAGATAAAAAAAAACTATTGCACCACAAAAGAAAATCTAGCCTTAAATGTTGATGGATGTTGACGTCTCTAGACCCCCCAAACCCTAAAAAGTGGTATTTGCAATAACGTCTGCCTGTGTGTCTGTTTAAACTTAAAATTAAGAGTAGTATTAAGAAAGGGCGAAAAGAGAAAAAATCAATTCTCTCAAAATCGACTCTAACGATTTTGATTAAAATTCATATCTAGATGTTGATTAAGATTATAAATAAACTGGCTATTTTCATTTTACCATGAAAATTAATTTTAGGGTAATTAACAAAAGCAGAATCTTCCGTATCTCCGCAACTATTTGAGATACTAAGCAACTTATTATTGCAAAATTGTAGGACTATTAAAAATAACTAACTTTTATATGAAATATATTTTTATAAATTCAACCGTTTCTGAGATATTGGCAAATATATTAATACAATGCTGTGAGTTTTAGTTGTAAAGAGATACTACTTAAGTTTTAACGCAATAATTCTCCAATGCCATAGAGTAATTAAATATAAGTAAGTCTTTAAAAAGCTTATGTTGTTTTTCCTTAAAACTCTTAGGAGAAATGTTTGTACAAAAATGATCTGTCTCTTTCATTTTAGACTAAATAGTAAATATTTACATTTTTTATTGGTCAAAATTTTTAAACGAGGAATTTAATAGCAATGCGATGACATGAAGATTTGCAACACCTAAAAAATGTCGAAAATTTTAACCGGAAGTTGAAATTTTAATATGAACTGTTGTCCTTTGTGGACCCAACATTTACGGTCCATACATACAAATGAGGACATTAATTCTTTAAAAACAAAATTATAAAATTTTAAAACCAGGACTAATAAAAAAAGTTTTACATAAGTAAAGTAAAATTTATGCTTAGGTTTGCTAGTGTATATTATTTCGTTTTACATATATTACGAGTTTTGAGTAAATATCACCATTTTCAAACAATAGAGCGAGAAAGTCCGTGCGGAGTTCCGTACCTTTTATTTTAGCTTTGTTATCACAACTCGAATTGATCCCCCTTAAGATAGCTTTTTATATTTATATATGTTTATATTTTCTCTACTGCTTATGCAAAATCAACACTTTCTACCGTAGCAAGAAGCTTTTTATTCTATTTTCCATTTCCCTCCCCAAATTTTAAATTCCAAACTTTCCAGTTTTTATGGCTACTGTGAGGTGGTCCTTTTAAAAATTTGATATATTTAAGTCTTATTCTATGCGTATAGAGGATTTTATAATAATTTTGAAATTTTTTAATCTACTACCCCATCCCCTTCTATTAAATTCCCATTTCCCACATTTCCATTTTTAAATTTTAATATTTATTTGATTATCATATATGTTTAATCTGCGTTATTGCCGAATTTAGATTTCAAACAACACCTAAAGCTACTAGACTTAGTTGTGTCAATTTCACTTCCCGGGATTCAATTTGGATTTTGATATGTTCAGGCGTCATTCGGCTCTCTGGGGAGCTCCATTTACTGAAATGTTGAACATCAATTTTATATCACACAAATGTTTATATTAGTTTTAGAAATATTGAGGGGAGCCCCATTCCCTGTTTACTGCTTCTTCACTGTGAAATTTAAGGAATCAGATCTTAATGGTTGATTGGGGTGGTTTTATTCCCGCCTGACAAATTTATATCTTCTACAACACCGTAAAGTATTTTTTATTTTATTTCGGGAAGTGTTGAAACCCACCATTTTTAGCCACCTTTCTACATTGTAAATATTTAACACTTTTTTTGTTTGTTGTTGGAGTAATCCTCATTATACATCCTATTAAAATAAAGTTGTCTGCTTAAGGTGATTGACCCTTTTCATTACGCGTGGAAATGCAGAGCCATGGAAACAAACGGTTATTTTAAAGAATTTTTATTGTTTTTCACTTTTTCTTTCCAAAACTGTTTGTTCAAGAATATATAAGCATGTTCATTAAGTTAAAATTTTTATATACACACCTCCTCTATAGTTTTAACAGGGATCAAATATTGATAAAATTGACATTTTTCAATAGAAAACTGCCGACTTCATAACAAAAAATAAGAAAATGTAACAATTAATAATCATCGATACATTATCTTAGAAGGGGTGTTGAAAATATGAACATAAACATTTGACCCGTTCTAGAGGAAACTCCGACACTGTACGCTGGATATTTGAACACAATTTGATGGTATTAGCATAGTTCTCAGGATGTAAGGGCACACGGATTTTGGATTACTTTTGTTCAAACAAAATATATATGTGCATCACGTTGTATTTGTTGTAGAGACAGACCACTGGGACATTTTGACTAGCAAGTTTTTTAATTGTTTTCTACCATTTGTAAGTGAGCTATCAAAGATTTGAGTGCAGTGTTTAGTTGGTTCTTAAAAAAAATTAATTTTTACCGTTGGGTGACTGATGGTTAATGAGGATTCAGACGTAGCCCAGCTTTTGGACGTGTACACAAAAAAAGAATATTGGGTTCATCCAATAAATAATTTAAAAAATATATTAATAGCCTTGTAGTGGAACTCAGTATTTCAAAATAATTTAAAAAATAACATAACCTAAAATGTATATGCTATTCGTAGCCTGGCGCATGCCCAGTTCAAAATGTCTTTCATTTCTTTTCGCGAGACGTAAATGAAAGGAGGATCGCCTCTTGGCGCAAGCGGTGTATAGCGCTTCATTGGATACTACGGCAGTCGATACGTCTGCAACACGCTGCAACACGCTGCGACAAAATGTTGCATTTGGTGTGTGGCCGGCCTCACCTTCCTCCAGCATCACTTATATAATCTGAGCAAGAGTGAAACCTGAAGCTTTGTACCAATGAAATTGTTCAAAGAGGCTGCATTCACAATGCTGCAGCGTCAGGGACAGTTTACTGTACTAGAGTAGTCATAATATTTGCCAGAAAATATTAGGTGTCAAGTGTATTTCAAGCTTGTAAAAAGTTGTTTCCGACATTGCAGAGTCAAGAGCCTATAAAAAATGATCAAATCTATGATGGCTCAGTTACATTAATTAATTATTATCGTTAAAGTGTATTCTATAATAAAGTTGTTAAATCGGTGTCATGTTTAGCTGTTAATGGCGCTAGAGAGAACGCACAAACCGTCGTTGTGGCAAATTGGGAACTTTCAAATGTTACATATTTTAGTAAACATACCGAAACAAGTCATATATAGACAGAATAGTAATTAAATATGGTTTTCAAAAATTCAATAGTGTATATGATTCTAACAGTATGGAGGGATTATGTTTACTTGAAGCGAGTCACTTAACTTATTTGACTGAAGTTTCGGATGCAAACCCATTATGTATAACTTCTAAAGTTGTAAGGCAGACGATTGTAGCTTTA
Source organism: Timema californicum (assembly GCA_902141385.1). Lineage (NCBI taxonomy): Eukaryota > Metazoa > Arthropoda > Insecta > Phasmatodea > Timematidae > Timema > Timema californicum. Next base: position 24,724 of record CABFOW010005761.1, read on the forward strand.
ACATCTTATAGTGGCCCACACTAGTCCATTAATTTGGTCGAAAAATCAATCTATAGGGGAGACTTAAAAAAATATAAAACCACGTTTTACTACTTGTTTGGGTTATACATCTACATGGTAATTAATCTGATGGGTAATGAGATTTACATGAGGAAAAAAGAATTCTAGAGGTTTTTAACATACATTCGCATTGAAAGGGAGTGATAAACCATTTAGGAAAAAACACTCTCTGTAGACCCGACCGGGACTCAAACAACCCCTATCTCCGTGTCTTCCGCAGGCCCGTGTAGCAATAGAGTGACGCCTTAGACCATTTGGTCACTGAAGCTGGTGGTGAAACTCCGATGTGACATGATGACCATATATGTCTTATGAGGTCAACAAAGGTTAATGTGTAAAAGAGCTTAGTTTAATCGATAAATACAAAAACATTGATTGATTTCTTGACCAAGCATTTGAATTGACTAATCTTTAAACAAAGAGTTAAAATTTGTTAAAATATAAACAATAGATCTATTTAATTATTTTTGTTGATGGCTATAAACCCTTCTCTAACGTGTGATCTTCCGGGGAAAATGTAGAAATATTAAATTCTCAGTGTTTTTATATTTATTTGAACATCCTTTGATACAACTCTTATTTTATACTCTGACGCTTTTTACTTGATTATACAACCGTAGGCATTGACGTTAAAACGAATTTAATTAGTTGTGTAGGAATGGTTATTTCAAGACCATTTCAAATATGAGCAGAAGATATTTAAATTCTGCTGTTCCTACTGGTATTTTATTTGGCTACAGCCTCTCCTTTCATTGATTGACTCATACGTGGAATGATTAAAGATTGTCCACGCGTAATTAATCACATTTTAATTTTGTAACGAGTAAAAAGTTAAATTGATCAACATTACTAATCTTACACTATTCACTAGTCTTTATGTTTCGTTTGTGAACGCTATGATGGTGGTAGGTTGTATACATGTTTACATATTGTCTAAATAATTCGTTATGCATGAATATAATAAATAAATCCAGCCCTGCTGTTCACACGTCTTTGAAAATGGTTAACAAATGTGTTCCACAAATAATAATTTTTTTTAGTTAAGCTAAATATGTCACATCGAGTTCATTATTGTTTGCAACATGAACATGAGAGTTCTGATAAGCTTAGTTTAATCGATAAATACAAAAACATTGATTGGTTTCTTGACCAAGGATTTGAATTGGCTAATCTTTAAACAAAGATTTAAGATTTGTTAAAATATAAACAATAGATATATCTAATTATTTTTTTGATGGCTTTAAACCCTTCTCTAGCGTGTGATCTTCCGGGAAAAATGTAAAAATATTAAATTCTTAGTGTTTTTATATTTATTTGAACATCCTTTGATACAACGCTTATTTTATACTCTAACGCTTTTTACTTGATTATACAATCGTAGGCATTGACGTTAAAACGAATATAATTATTTGTGTAGGAATGATTATTTCAAGACCATTTCAAATATAAGCAGAAGATATTTAAATTCTGCAGTGCCTGCCTATTGGTGTTTTATTTGGCTACAGCCTCTCCTTTCATTGATTGGCTCATACGTGGAATGATTAAAGATTGTCCACGCGTAATTAATCACATATTAATTGTGTAACGAGGTGAAAGTTAAGTTGATCAACAATACTAATTTTACACTATTCACTAGTCTTTATGTTTCGTTTGTGGACGCTATGATGGTGGTAGGTTGTATACATGTTTACATATTGTCTAAATAATTATAATTTTTTTAGTTAAGCTAAATATGTCACATCGAGTTCATTAATTGTTTGCAACATTAACATGAGAGTTCTGATATAGTTCCGAAAGTTCGTGGGACGTGGGTGAGCTCAAAGCTGCAAATAAATACTATAAACTATAATTTATAATAAAGAAAACCAACCAGACAGACAGATACTTTGTTGTACGTCCAAGTTTTTTTCTCAAATGACATTATTAGGATAAAAGAAGGTTACAATAATGGTTCGCCTTGAACATTTTACTTTGACTGCTCTATTATTATATATTTGGTTTTATTCATATGAATTTACGTCATTGATTTTCCTAATAGTAAATTAAACTATCTGATATAATAAAACAGGATGAAAAAAGGTTAATTTCAAGTTCACGCAGATTGTTTCAAATAATATTGCAAATCAAAATGGCTGAAAAATACCCAACCTAAATGTATTCTGTTGGGAACAGACAAAGTGACATTGGACTGCTGAAGATTGGGATATTGGGATTCCCATCCCGGTAGGGGTGAGGGTATTTTATGCCAAGCGGTTTCCCACTTTCCTTCCACGGAAATTCAAATACATATTCTCGCATTAGTGTAAATATACGGATATCCACAACTTTCTCCCATTATTGTAAATATGTGGATACAACCAAATTTCTACCATTGGTTTAATATGTTGATATTCCCAACTTTCTCTCATTGTTGTAAATATGTGGATATTCCCAACTTTATCTCATTGTTGTAAATATGTGGACATTCGCAACTTTATCTCATTGCTGTAACTATGTGGATATTCCCAACTTTCTCTCATTGTTGTAATTATGTGGATATTCCCAACTTTATCTCATTGTTGTAAATATGTGGACATTCGCAACTTTCTCCCATTAGAGTGTAAATATACGGATAGCCTAAACTATTGTTGTAAATATAAGGATAACCCCAACTTTTTCCCATTAGTTTGAATACGTTGATAGCCCTAAAGGGTTTTAAGACGAGGTGCACAAAATAAACTGGTTTTTCGTGCTACAAAGGAGATTTCCGTGGACAATCAAGTCATGGTTGTGAATCTGTGGGTCTTCATCTTATTCGAGTATTGCAAAAAATGTTTGGCTTGGTCTGGGACATGGGGACAAGAGTGGTTGGGGTTCAACCAAGATTGGATTAATTTGGTAAGTGTGGCTTTTTAAACCTTTCATCCAGTCTTTATTCAAATAAACAAATAAATGTTAGCAAATAATTTACTTTAATAACTAACCCTCTTCCATTTTCTCTTAGTGTGAGTCATTAGTTTGTTGGCGCCAAGAGGGACGAATGTATTGTTTGCGTAGAGGTTGTCCCACCTGACTGATTAAAGCAACTGGGGCTATAATCCCAGATGGTTAAATTAGAGTATTTGTTTTCCCCCAACTACCATATTCCACCTTAAACTGACATTTCCATAAAATGAAACCTGCTTGATCTATTAATATTCGCGTTGGGATATACGCACACATGCTAACTACGCTGTGTCTTAGGGATGAGTCAGATTGAATTTTAGAGAAGATGTACCCAAATTGGCGTGGAGTGACAGTGTGGAAATACCATTGAGAAAAAAACACCTTTGTAAAACCGATTGGGATTCAAATAGCAGTTCAGTCTATTGAGAAGTTACTCTCTCTAGTCTATAAAAGGCCTGCCCAAACTTTCCTGGAGTGAGGACAACTTTGGCTGAATTTTGTGTGTCCCGAGAGCAAAATAAAATATAAAAGGTTGTTACGGGACTGTTTAAAAAGCAAAGTTGAGTAAACCCTACCTACCTAACTACTACTAAACTACATACGTGAACATGTCAATATGAGGAGAACTTTTTACTGTACTAAAGAAAATTACTCAGGCTAACATTTAAGTGTTAATGAATTATAGAAGTGTACAAAACAACAATATAAAAATGGCAAATAATTCAAAATTTAATTTAACACAAAATTTAATCAAGTTAAAAAAACACACGATCTTTTTTTTCATCTCTGAAAATAGTTCGCTCAAACAGAGTTCAATGCGATACTTGGCACAGTATATTGTAGCTTGGAGTGTACATGGTAAGAGCCACGATCAAGCAGTCATTTAAATGTTTATAAGTTAATTATGACCTGTACTTTGATTTCAGTATTTTCAAGGTTGTAAACCCTGATTATCTTAAGTAGGTAGAACCAAAACATGCACTCACCTGTAATGGTATGTGGTTTAGTCAGGCAAGACTAATTTCCAGAAGTTAGAATCATTCACTCCAGTTGTCAATGAGAGATAAGGTTTAGTCAGGCAAGACTAATTTCCAGAAGTTAAGAATCATTCACTCCAGTTGTCAATGAGAGATAAAATGGCGGTCATTCCAAATGCTCTCGTGGACAACACCCTGGGGAGGCCTGGTCGATACCATGTGGCCACCGAAGCAGGTATACATGTTAACAAGAAAGCTGGAAATGGGACGATTGTCGGTAACCGAACTTGATTTCTGGGATTCACAGATTCGCACTGGTGGATGTCGGAGATTTAATTTATCTCACAGTCTCTCCCCGATGTGTATCCGTAATCAAAAGATCCTAAATATTGAATACCAGTAATCGTGAGGATTCGCCTGTGTGTGTTTGAAATAAAGGAAGATTGCACTGCGCATCTATCTGCGCAACATAAACCACATGGCTCAGGAATGGCGTGCTACTGTAGCTGTGCTGTGTATTGTGATGTGTGTGTTTGTGTACTATTGAGAATGAATTGTGTAGTAACCTAATCTGTCCTATTCTTACATAACCCTACCTATCCTGCCCTAACCTAAGTTAACCTAAGCTAAAAGCATTACACTATAGTGGCCTGAACTGTTGGTTTTTTGTAAGGGTGTAACGACATTTATGGCATAATTATATCTAATTATTTAGGGCGTTTGTTTATAGGTTATAATAATTTACTGATATCCAGGTAAATTCGGTTAATTAAAATCGTTGCTGTTGTGTTTTATTCAAAATCCACAGGGGGCACTTAACATATTCCGCAAATCTCCAGCGAGTGTTAGAAACTAACGCTCATTTCCAATATCGATCCACCTGTGTAAAGCAGGGAATCACGGAAATAGTGGTCAATTACCAGCAATCGTCACATTTTCCATCTCTCGCGGTAACATATAGACAATTTGTACAGCCGCTTAACGCAAGTGAAGTCATTTTCAATTGAAATCGGGTTGAACCATCAATCACGTGTAGTTCCTTGGTCTTTGCACCACCCTAGAATTGTTTGACTCCTCTAAGATCGATCTATCTATCTATCTAAGAAAGTATCTCGAAGTTGATTGTGAAAGTTTCAAAAGCACCATCGGTCAATAATAATGACCACAAAGATGTTTGTTTTCCTCACTTTAGAATAATTTATGTCTACTTTCAAAAATTATTAGAAACCCCAACCCACCTCAGTGGCGTAGTAAGCTAAAGCGCTAGTTTTGTGTTGAGCTAGACTTCCGAGGACGGGGAGATTGAGGTTAGAATCTCATTTGGATGAATTGGAGGGGTTTTTTCATAAATGGTTTTTCACTCTATGTCCACGCAAATGTGGGTTCACTTCCTCTAAATTCAGCCTTCTCGATTCCTAATACATTAGCGTAATAAGTACTTAAGCGTATAATCCGAACGGTTAATAAGACCTTTCTATGGACCAAGACGTAGATTGCAGGTTACAGTGAAAATGTATTTGAAGGAGGTTAGTTGTCAGCTCAGGGATGGAATCGAAGTGTCTCAGGATAAGGTTGAATGGATGGATACGTTCTAGTGCCAATGAACTTTCAAGTTTTTTATGGCCAGATAATTAGTCCAGTTAGCTTTTGTGATATGCAAATATTAAGAGAGAACCAAATAATATCAGGTTTATTGTAATATTCAGCTAGTGAAACATACAAAATATGAACAGGTTGTAAAATGTGCTCAAGATATTTAAAAAAAACCCATTTAATCACCCCATTAGAGTAGATCACGAAATAAATCTTCAAAATAAATATTTTACTAAAGCTAAAATTATAATAAATTCCTCAATAATAATTATGATATAATTCACGTTGTTAAATCATTCATTGTCTTTGCTAAATATAAATTTTCTCCAAGAAATAATAATAATAATATATAGGTAGCGGAAAGTTACCCGTAAGAAATGTATTCAGATCACACGTCTAAGAACGTTTGATTATACATAATGAATACTACTTATAAGTTGGGACTTGGTTGGAGCGTTGTTCTCCGTGGGTCTTGTGATCTGTTCAAACCACCGCGCCGGAGGGTACAATAACCGGTTCGTTTGAGACAAGACACCCACAGGATTATTTTCAACCACAATGAAATCGACATAATGCATACACACACATTTAATAATACTGGTTTCATATAAACACACTTCTTATTGGCTGTTATGATGAAAGGCGCTTAGTGAGTCATTTGAATGCAGAGTCGGGGTTTATAAAACCTCTGGCTCACTATTTCCTTGTGGTCAAACTGTGAGATCTAGTCTGTTCGAACTGTGAGATCAAGTCTGTTCGAACTGTGAGATCTAGTCTGTTCGAACTGTGAGATCTAGTCTGTTCGAACTGTGAGATCAAGTCTGTTCGAACTGTGAGATCTAGTCTGGTCGAACTGTGAGATCTAGTCTGGTCGAACTGTGAGATCTAGTCTGGTCGAACTGTGAGATCTAGTCTGGTCGAACTGTGAGATATAGTCTGGTAAAACTGTGAGATCTTGTCTGGTCGAACTGTGAGATCTAGTCTGGTCGAACTGTGAGATCTAGTCTGGTCGAACTGTAAAATATACTCTGGTCAAACTGTGAGATCTAGTCTGGTCGAACTGTCAAATATACTCTGGTCAAACTGTGAGATATAGTTTTTTCAAACTGTGAGATTTGGTCTGGTCAAACTGTGAGATATAGTTTGGTCAAACTGTGAGATTTGGTCTGGCCAAACTGTAATATCTAGTATATGAACATATAAGCCATCACTACGATTGTGAATAGAAAATTACGATCTTGTCAAGATACAAACTGCCTGAAAATTAAAAAATCATCAAAATTATTTTACTTGAAATAAAACACATAAACTAAATGATAAGAAAGGAAAAATACAAATTAATAAATCCTAGACAAATGTGAAAATAAGGGCAAGAAAGCTTAACCTAACTTAATATTTTCTGTAACAACTTTGCGTCATATGGTCAAAACCAGGTTAAATATGTTAATAACCATTCAATAACAATTTAATGAAGATAAAATAGTTGTCATGTAAAATAAAAGTTTCAAACACAAACAAGAAGAGACTATAAAGTCATATTTGGCCTAATGATTTAGGTTGTGTAAAACCTATTAGCTCAATCGGTAGTGTGTCTGCCTACTTAACTAAGGGTTCCAGGTTCGATTCCCGACATTACTGAACATTTATCTTTGATGCGACTATGGGTATACATCTTTCACGTTGTTAGATTAACGGCCGTGGACTGGCTGTTATGCCTGTCCTAGTTTTAAGATAAATTATAAAGTATATAAAGCTACAAGTCTAGCAAGCCGATCCTGTAAAATGTATGGCATGAATAAAAAACTTACTTAGCCCACAGATTGGAGACAATAATGGATGTAAACGTAATCTCTCTCTTTTTGTTTGAAACTTTTATTTTACAGATAAACTCTTTTATCTTCAATAAATTGTTATTGTATGGCTTTTTCTTTTACATCCATTACTATTTCCACCCTATGGCTTAGGTCAGTTTTTAATTCAAGACATATATATTTCCCACTTCCAGTTTTCTAGACCTGTCGTAGCTTCATTTGCCTTATAATCTATCTTAATACTAGGACAGACACAGCATCCAGTACACGGACGTTAATTTATCAATGTGAAATGGTAAACCCATATTTTCACCAATGAAAATAATTTAGGCCATGCCGGGAATCGAAACCAGGATCCTTAAATAAGTAGATAGTCACGTTAACATCTGAGCTAGGATGTCAGATTAACTTATTTAATCTTATTTTGACCATTCGGCGTAAAGATGTAACATAAAATACTGAAGGAAAAAATGAAAATGTATGGAACAGATAATAAATGTTGTTAGTTTCAAAGTCTTCACTCAACTAAAACTATCAGACTGTTATACGACTCATTAAAATATATCATTTAAAATAAATAAATAAATAACTCTATTACCATTCTCCAATCATAGGGATTTCATGATTATTGCTGCTTGTCTTTGAATAAATAGGTTTAAATTTGAGTTATTATTTTAAGGTGGTGTTGTATATTATTCACGTAAAGTAGAAAATGTAGGATTATGGCGGTATAAATTTAATATAGGTTGTTATTTTGTTTGTTTTCTTATGATTTTGTTTAAGAGGAGTACTTTTTATGTTCAGTAAATTCCTCTATATATAAATAAATACCAGTTATATTTCTGACTATCCTTCAATTTTTTGGACATAACTAAAGATAGACTCGTAAAGCCATTTACATTTAGTGCAATAGTCTTATGAATCTAGGTTTAGAAACATAAAAAAATCAAATTAATTTTGGTTAATGTGTAAAAAGTACGTGATTTTTATTATTTTTTTTGCATTAATACAATTCGCCAAAGTCTTAGTTTTATAAAATATAATTTGAAGTATTTATTTAATGTTATAGTAATTTTATTAACTTTTTCCAAGCCAATATCTGAGAATGAAATAAGTTTGACAGAGAATACGTTAATATGGTTAAACTTATTTGCATTTGGTTTGCAGGCAATTGGTTATACAAACTTGTTTAAACCAGTTAAACCAATCCCTCTTATCTTAGCTCAGTTCAAAAATCTAGTTCGATAGCCGATGGATACTTCAAAAAATATTTATTACTAACACTACTTCACATAGGTATAGGTGTTACCCCTTAAGGTGTTACACTTGTGGGAGCTCCAGGCCTTTAGTGATAAATGAGCAACATAAAAGATGTCTCTGAGTATCGACTCTTTCTAGTGGAATGGATCTTATTTATATGATATAGCAATAGAGTAAAGTGATAGCAAACCTTTTGGTGGATTTGTAATATTTTATCTAAAACAGATCAAATTTATCTTTATTCTTTATTTAAATAGAAGTTAAGGACTTAGATACTGGTATGTAAGGACTTAAAATCTTATATTCATGTAAACACGATGTGTTTCAACCAACGACGACTTTCCATTGAATACGGTACGATATTGAAGTATAGAAAAATAATTTTCCAGAATTCTTCATCTGATTTGTACTACCAAAAAGGAGTATAGGGACGTTAATTTCAGCTAAGAGGCTTGACTCCACTTTTTCCCTAAACTTTAATTAACTCTCATTCTATATATACTATATTCAAAACTTTAAACTGAAGATGTTTACCTTATTTTAACTTGTACTTTTAAATAAGTTTTATAGTTTTATCCTTGTATCAAACTACACCTGTATTGTAATTTATAATATGTTATTAATGATAGTTTGACCATTTGATTCTTTTAAATGCACTAATTTTTGAGTCAAAGAAATATATTAAATATTATGAAAATTTGTTATAATTGATATTCCAAGATTATAAATAACTTGTACAGGGTCTTTCAATTGAATAGAATTTTTCATTAGTATTCACATTTATAAAATCTTAAATTTGAAATCAGATTTTTCGGAAAGCTTTAAATAACAATATCTAAGTATTAACTTATTCACTCCTTACTAAAGATTTATTTAGGATGTTTTATAAAATGTTTTATTTAAATAATTTAATTAGAAAGATATTCCTTCACTATGGCACTTCATGGGGAAAAACAGGCTAGCCCCATTTTTTGGGAATAGTTTTAGGAAAAATTAATAGCATCAGCCCACAAGCGAGCTATACCGACCAAGTAAACGCCGCACGTTGGCGAAGATAGTGCCAATATTTCAAGATAGGTGGTGTCATGTGGTCAGACCAAAGTACCCTTTAGCCTTTCATCTCAGTTTTTTAAATCGAGGCCACTATTTCTTTATTCAAGTAGCTAGACATTTTTTTCTCATGAGTCTGAGCCTGACCCCGTTTCAGACCCATTCATTCACAAGAAAATCTGGCAACACCGGGGATAAAACCAGAGACCTCTGATTATGTAGCCAGGAGCTCTGAACACCAGACCAGAGAGGTGGTCTAAGAATAGCCTAAATAAAACAAACTCCCTACCCTAAATATAGAGGGATATTAATTATATACTATACCAACTATGATAGAAATGTGGTAATTGAGACTATCCCTGGACCTCCAGGTTAAATCAAAAGCTAAGTGGAGTGCTTCCCAAACTTTCACCAGTTGCATATTCCTTTCATAGCCATGAGTAATCCAACATAACCATTTCCAGGACACTCATACCTTATTGAAAAGTAAGAAGGATAACTCCAAAGCTCTAATGGTGAACTAAACTTAGCTGATAAAAATGTTCATGGCCTCACGTCAAACTGTGAGTTGATTTATTAACTAAACCTAATTTTATCAAACAATACTTGATGAGTATTACAACTCTCACCCGCCTGAGTGGCGTAGTTGGCTAACGCGCTAGATTCCTGTCGAGCTATACTGCCGAGGACGGGGAAATAAAAGTTCTAATCTCGCTCGGGTGAACTGGGGGTGTTTTTCCTGAATGAGTTTTCACTCTCCATCCACGTGAATGCGAGTTCACTTCCTCTACATTCAACCTTCCTAGTTCCTAACCCGTTAGTGTAAATAGTACATAAGCGTATAGCCCGCACGGGTAGAAAGAAGCGGTGCTAAGTATTATTATTACTATTATTATTATTAAAATTCAGTGACCCGCTTCAATGACCGCATGGTCTAACACTAATCTCCTGCTGGACTAGACTGCCGAAAACGGGGAAATTGGTGTTTAATCTAAGTTTGGTGCACTGATGTTGGTTTTCCTACATGGTTTTCGACTCTTTACTCTCGCAAATGTGGGTGCACTTCCTCAAAACTAAGCCTTCTTAATCACTAACCCATTAGTGTAATTAGTACATAAGTGTACAACCTGAACAGGTATAAACTCAGTGGTGTGTTACGTATCTCTTAAAATCCTTCACGTATCCCTGGCGTTACTACGCACCATAAGTTGGTAAACACTGGCCTAAATATCGTCATATCAGGGGTTTCTGATGGGCCACCCATCTCACTACAGGTCAGGGTCAAATTAACTCTATTTTTTATGCGTTTTACAAACAATTGATTAGTCACTAAGTGTCAATTAAATTTTAAGATAACCTAATCATTGGTATAACCCGATTAAATGTATGTGTCAGAACTACGAAATGGTTTAAAAATAATATTATGCCTACAGCTATTTACAAGAGCATGTCTTAAACTTGACCAGGGCCGGGTCCAATCCTAAACTGTTGACCCTTGAATGGGAGGGCTACACCGAGAATTGAGCTCCCTCGCATTATCATGATGAATTCTGATATTAATTTATCTTCACTGTAGAAGGCTCACCTTGTTTTGACACCATCAAGGAATGGTCTGTATGATAGTGTTGTATCGATCAAGATAGGTCTGCTCACAAGGTTGAGAATACATTTTTTTAACATTCTCCATTGTTGTCATGTTTATTTATATATAATGGACAGACTAATATGTTGATAAAAGATACTGATAGTAAAACTTACAAATAAACAATTCAAACTAAGAATGATATTTTAATAATCCTGAAGCTGACAATATTTCTGAATATATCATGGAGTTAATGTAGCTCTCAGTGTAAACTTGCTCTCTTACCATACTTGTCGAGAATATATTTAGGTTGTTCGAAAAAGAAGTGCTTAGGACAATATTTTTCCCAAAGAGAGACGAACATAACCGAGAATGAAGGAAATTACATAACGATAAGGTAAATATGCTGTACTGGTTGAAACGCAAAGTGAGGAAACCATTAACAATACATGCACCCTCAGTACACTCGGAAGGGATTCGAACACTGACTTTCTCATCACCAGAGAACCCTATTATATGGACTCAAAATTGAGTCCGCATGTGAGTCTAGCCTCTAGAGTCAACCAATCAATCTCCCAGTATTAGAATAACAAGCAGTTCAGGTTGAATGGGGCCAATGGGGGTTGGCCGACCTCTGACTACTATATAAAAATACACCAGAAGAAGAAACCTCATAACAATAGTGCTCGAATAAATTGATAAAAATGTTATCTAGACCTTTTATCAAAAGCGCACAAGGGAATAACAAAAACTATAGAATATGGCAACATGGCAAACATAATATATTATAAACAACCATCTTACTCTTAATAATAATTTCAATAAAATAATAAAACTACAGGGAACAATCCTCTTATTCTTTACAGTAATGGTTAGGTTAGGTAAGGTTAGGTTGATGTCTGGGTAATTCACCAAACTTAGGATATTTGTAATTTATGTAAAATATACATGTATTGCTGTGTTGCCAAATATGGAGCTCAGAGACTACATCAGACCCGTGTCTTCTTTGGTGCTGAATTACAGCTCACAGCTGACTTCTGACAGTTTTTAAAAGTTACCAGACCAAATTATGTATCCCTACGCCGAACCATATGCTATGCAAACACATGTGTTTAGCAGCTGTCACTTTTGACAGTCAAAATTTAGGTATATACCTAAATGTTGACTGTCAGAAGTCAGAAATAATTACAATAAAATAATAAAACTACTGGGAACAATCCTCTTATTCTTTACAGTAATGGTTAGGTTAGGTAAGGTTAGGTTGATGTCTGGTTAGTTCACAAAACTTAGGATATTTGTAATTTCTGTAAAATATACATTTATTGCTGTGTTGCCAAATATGGGGCTCAGAGACTATAAACAATGGTGCGCTTTTGACACACCTGCCGCGTGCACTTATGATATGCTACAAATCATGTACCCAAATTCGGCCTGTGAGCTTCCAGTACGTAGCCGTGGTTGTCACGTGTGACATAGGTTGTTCACGAAGAGGAGGCCGTCCCACCCTGCACGAGACTCGGCCTGAATGTGAACACACTCTCGTGCTAATGGATATCCGACCATCCGACCATTCACCATTAGAGTGGCTGGTGGTAGTCTATACCCCTGTGTGTTGGTGAAGGTCACGTCACGAGAACTAGTATATCCCATTATGTGGACAAGTTCTGCTACAATCATACGACCGGGAAACTTTCAGAAGATATCACGAATAATTGGAGAGAAAACCGATATTCGCTAAAAGGTCGCTTGCAGTTGATGTATCTCCCAGCTGTTTAAAATCGACAACATCTGTCAACACTGGCGGCTGCAAGACACACCCCTCTGAGTGTTATAAGTGAAAGTAGATCTTGTAACTCTTGTCAGGTAGATATCATTAAATGACGGGCCGGTGGTATCTTTCATAATTAGTGATCCTGTTTTATTGTAAATAGCTTTACTGTATCTTGATAAATAAAATGTTGTATTTTGGTAATAAAAAGTAGGTAAATAATATATTTTATTTTAGTGACAAAAAATTATAATTTGAACTTATATGGTTCTAAGAAAAACGAAATTTAAGGTTAAAAGTCTTCTTTATATCGAAATAAATGTCTTTGTTAATAATATTCCGCTGCATTGTCTACTGTAAATAATTCTTATGCTTTTTATTTTGCAAATTTTCTTTGGTTGAAGGAAATACATTTCTCAGGCGCCAAAGGCAAATAAAGGCGATAGCTGCTACTGAAGAAAAAAAATATATATATATATAGTTTTGATTAAGTGAATTCACATTTAAATCAAGAAAATTGACAATAGTTCGTATTCATAGGGATAAGTAATCAATTTAGCAACAAAATAAAATTAATGTATTTTTTGAATGCAAATTAATTAATAAAACGTCATGGTATTTTTTATAATACTCAACCCCGAGGTTGGATGGATCTTCAACAGTTCCACCATCAGCTGTAAAGCCTACTGCAACGCAGAAGTGGCATACTAGGGAAATAAGGAGTGAGGTAGTTTCCTGTTGCTTTCCTCACTGAGACAGAAGGTACTATTGCAAATCAGTCTGCCGAGACCGCTGAGATGCTTACACCAATTGACTCTACAAGCAACACCTTCCCTCCATTCATCACAGAGACTGGCTGTACTCTGAATGTTATTACTCATGTCTCAGTCACTTTCATATTCGTCGGAGACATCATTGAGAGTGAGACAGATCAATGAAAGTAATAATTCCTCTAACCTCTAGCAGAATATATAGTTCATTGTAAACAATACATCTAACAATAGACGTACCTGGGCTTGCAACAAACTATAAACATGCTTTATTTATATATGCTTGGTAAAAGTTCGTAAGAACACCACTCGCGATGTAACGGTGTCTCCTCTGATAATAATTATTATAAGCTTACGCTCTAATACCTGATTTCGGAGAATTATTATTATTATTATTATTATTAGCACCACGTCTTACTACCCGATCGGGTTATACGCACTTACGCTAATGTGTTATGGTAGGGTGATTGTGAGATGAAATGGAGGACCTAC